>VWZD01006510.1:670131-787305 GCA_013396695.1 Sakesphorus luctuosus
GCCCGCTTCGGCCAATCCGAGAGCCGCGCTGCGGCCATATGTAAATACAGCGCGGGGCGATTGGTCAGCGCGGGCGAGGGGCAGGGCGGAGGCAGGCNAGTGGCCGGGGAGCCGGAGGAATTTACTTTCTGACAGCGGCAGAGCAGCCCGGGCCGCGGGGCGGGGGTCAGCTTCGCCCCTCTCGCAGGATTAAGGCCACCCGGCCGAGCCCTCATCTGGAGCTGCTGTAAGTGCCTTTCCGTCCCTGGCCTTCCGGGCGGGCTTCTCCCCTTCTTTCTCTATGAGCCCCTCCGTACTAGCCCAGCCACCCATAACCTTTTCGACGCTGGTGCAGGGTAAGAGCATCCCCGGCGGGCGCGGCTCGGCGCGCTCCGCTTGGCAGAACGGGGACAGCCCCAGTCTCGCGCGGCACCGGCCTTCCGTCGCCTCTTGCGGGCAAGGCACGGCAGCCAGGTGAGAGCGGGCGGATCGGGCCCTGCCCTGCCGTCCAGAAAGGGGTCCCTGGGCTGTGCGCGGCGGAACTGCCCTCTGTCGCTGCTGGGAGCGCTGCCCGCACGGCGGGGCGCAGCGCTTACTCTGCTCTGTCCTTCTAGGGCCCGGCGGTCCCCTACTCGCCACCGCCGGGGCGCCGCAGCCCCGGCCGTCCCCTCGGGGCCGTCGCGGGCCCCTTCCCGGCAAGCGCTGCCGGAGTCTCTCGCCGTTACTAAACTTAGTCATTTTCCACTTAGGCGAGCGGGGCAGGGGCTGTTTAAATTAGCCGGGACTCGCTGTAAATAACGGCGCTTAGGGCTGCGGCTCAGCTGTCTTCAGGGTCCGGGAGAGAAGGGCGCGGGGAGCAGAGGCGGCGAGACGTCGCCGGGGAAAGGAAGGCAGCCCGACGGGTTTTGGACAGTTGGATAAATGATATTTATGTAACGGGCTAGCTCCTGTTTACAGCAGAGCCGACCTCCCTGTAGCGCCGGGGAAAAGGCGAGCCGGCCCCCGCGGACGGAGAGAACCTGCCCCGGGATGCCGCTGACTGCGGCGCGCCGGCGGACGGGATTCCGGGCACCCGATCGGGAATAACAGACCGGGTCGGGCCGCGAGGGCGGAGCGCCGACCCGCGCGGCGGCTTTGCCGGGGCCATCGAGCCGCCCCGGCGGAGCGCGGCCGCCCAGCGCTGGTGGAGCCGCATGCGGGCAGGACCGGCTGTCGGACCTCCGCGCTGTTGCACGGGCTCTCCCGCCTCCCCGGCGCCGGGGACACGGTTCAAACTGGCGTCCCTCCGTCCCGCTGAGCGCCTGGGAAGCCCAGCCGACTGCAGCGGGCGCCCGACGGAGCCCGGTACCGTCCGCTTACCGGGCTATTCCCCGCTCAACGAGTGCGGCTCCACGGGAAGGGCCAGCCCGCCAGCTCAGCACTCCCTTGTCCTTTCCCTCGAAACCGTCCTCGGAGCGGCAATAAGGAACGGGTTCGTCCCGGCTGGCTGCGGCTGTGGCGGGGGAGGGCGGCCGAGGCGGAGGCCGATACCCGCGATTCGCTGCAGCTGCTGGAGCGGGCTCGGGGAGGGGGAGGGCGGCGGGCCCGATGCCGCCGAGCGGGACACACCTGTCGGCCCCTCACTCGGCGCCCCCGCGGCTGGACAGCTGAGAGGACGAGCGGGGAGGGGGCTGGATTCCTCCGCCCCGGCAGCGCCAGGGCCTTGCAGAGGCGCTGGTGGTGTTGCCGGAGCCCCCCACGCTGGGGCTGGGCAGCTCGGGACAGCAGTTCCCTGGCCGGAGTTCCCGGGGCTCCGCGCCCCTTTCTCGCCCGGCCCGGGGGTTACCGGGTGCGGAGCTCCTCACCGCAGGGGCGGCCGCAGAGGAACACGCTGCTGCAGAATGCCGGTGCCCGGCAGAGCTCAGGGGTGAGCCCCCGGCCGCCGCACCCGGCTGATGCTTCGAGCTGGGGCTGCAAGAATCAAAACTAGTCCCTCATCTGCCTCCCCATTCCTTCACCTGCGAGGGAGGCAGTTTCCCGATCGATGGGCCCACGATCCGTTCACTTTATAAGTGGAGACAAGGGCCGAAGGCAGAGAGAGGAATTTGGCGTCCCCCAGACAAGCTTGTGGGTCTTCCACACATGGCGCGTAGCCTGGAGGATGCCAGGGGTGAAATGGCTCTATCTCCTCTGCAATTTCGGGAGATGCTAAAAGCAACTGCTCAGGAAGGTGTCTTTCAGGAGTGTCACCTCTGTTCCTGTTCCACCTTTGAAAAACAGGGAAAGGAACACCTTTTTGGCGATGGGATCAGGGTCTCTCTGGCTCCCGGCACCACCTCTCAAGCCCGTGAGCCTGTCGGTGAGCTGAAGGGATGGGTGTTTGTGCAGGCTTTAATGATGCCTTGCTGTGAGGGACAAAGAGCTGCCTGCTGGCTCCTGAGGGACTTTCAGAGCATGATAGCTGCTTTCGGTCTTTGTAAATGTCTGCTGAAGTGGAGAAGGACTTGAAATTTTAAATTTTTTTTTCTCATTAACAAATTGTCGCACCATACCCAGTACTCTTTACAAGGAGCTCTCACAAGGGAAACGTTTTCCCCTTGCAGTCTAGAGAGGGGTCTGGGCAAGGGTGGTGGGTTTGCTGCTGTTACTGTAGTTATTGGGTTTACCTGACCTGCAGCCCAGGTTCCCCCCATGAAAGCCCACCTATATTTCTCAGTTGTCTCCTGCCCAAGGCACTGGACACTTAAAAAACAGTAACAATCTCTGTCAGAGAAACTGTAGCCTCACTTAATATTTATTACATTTCTATAAGGGCTTAATTCAGGCAATTAATAGATCTGCAAATTGTGACTGGATTGCAAAAGTGTTGGTTAGTGTAGCCTACAGAGAGCTGTCAAAAAAGAATGGCATCTTCCCTCTGTCAGATGCTACCCAAAACCTTGAGATTGAGAGGTGAGGCTGACTTTGGAGACTGCCAAAAAGAAAAAGCCAGAAACCTGATCTAGGAGACCGCTCCAAAAGGAAGATGAGATGAGCTGGGGACATGAGGTCTGTCTCGTGACCTGGCACATGTGCCCTAGCTTTGGGGACAGGGGAGGTACCTGGGCTGGGAACAAAGTCCCAGATGGGAAGAACTGCTGTTCTTATGCTGTGTTTCCTGCATCAGGAAGGCAGTGGGGATGAGGCTGTGGGGCCATGGAGGGAGGAGGGTCGGAAACAGGAGACTATGGTGGCTCTGTGCAGCTCAGCTAATTCTCTGGCTGTTTAAAAATGGGAGATTGCTATTTACTTAGGGTGTGATGGCAGAGGGGGCAAAGCTCTCCCTCTTGCTGTGGGCCATCAGGGGTGAGGGCATCAGGGTGTGCCAAGACTGGGCATTTGCTGTTGGCTGGGGAACAGCCTCCACCAGCTGGCATTGAAGTTAGTGCTGAGGCTATTGGAAGAACCCTCTCTTGTCAACACCCAGCTGAAATGGGCTAGGGTTTCAGATGGCTGGAGAAAGAAGATTTCTGAGGCCAGTCCGCCACACTTCCTTTCCTCCCCTTTGTGTGCTGCTCCCCCTTGCCAGCACCCCTGCCCTCCTCCCACCTCACCTCTGAATATTAATGCCTCTGGCAGATTGGATAATAATGTGACTGGGAATTGAATGAAGCTGGTTATTAGCTCTGGGCTTCCTTGGGGCATTTAAGGGAGTCCACAGGCTGATCTTGGAAGCTTAATAGCACAAGGAACTGGGGCCAGACTCAGCAAAGAGGGGGTTGCTTCTATGGGAGAGGATTTGATTGAAATCCTCATCTTTCTTTGACTCCAGAGGAGGACAGGTACGGCAGCCTGGCCAGAGCTACAAATTCCTGCGGGATGGTTAGCAGTGGCTCTGTTGGTTTTCAGTGAAAATTAACTATTAAAAGTTGTTTTCAGGAAGGAATTAGGAGATCTAGCTGGGCAGAAGCTGAGAAACATACCTGATATTCGGCTTTAAAAAGAGATGGAGAGTGAGCAAGGGAGGTCTCTCTCTTCCCTTCCCGTCAGTGTTGGAGTATTACCAAGCAGATTCAGGAAGGGGGCCAATCCTATGCACACGAACAGGAAATTTCCTGCTGATTTGCAGGGTACAGGTTCAAGCTTGGAGCAATGCTTCTGAAGAGCTTTATGATCTCTCTCCTCAACACCCTCTTAGCCTTTCCATAGTTGGATCTCTGGATGCTGTAGGATGAAGGGAAGTATCCTTGTTGAGCAGAGGAGAAACTGACCTCTGGTAGAATTACCTAATCTGAGCTAGAAACACCTTCGCCCCCCCAACCCCCCGGACCCTCAATCTAATGCTCTTTGTTATCTCCTAAGCTGAAGCTCCACCAGAAAATAAATGTGCACTCTTTGGAGTAGTGCAAAAGAGGAGGGAAACCAGAGCTGGATTTGCAGAAACTGTTACTAATTTTGTCCATCTGACTTTTTAACTGTTGAAAATGTTCAGAGATGCATTAATGGGGCTATAGCAGCTGCTGGGCATCTCAGCTGATCCCAGCCTAGGGGAGCTGTGTTCTATTTGAACTAAATTAAACCCCCAAAATCACCGTAAGAGCTACTGTGATTGAGACACCGGTTTGTAAACCCCTATCAAACAAGTTCCACAATCCCAAATCTAAAAGACACTTCTACTGGGAGAGTATAGCATATATGGCACTCTAGATCCCATAGTTCTGATCCCTCGGGCTACACTTCTTAAATAACTACACTAATTTGCTACCAGGGGAGCTTCAATGGTGTTGCATGGGCTGGAAGGCTCAGCACCCACAGAGCTGCCTGCAAGAACTGGAAAAATACAAAGATGGAATAAAACGAATGACTGGAGAGTTTGCAGTTACTTTCACCTCTCTCCCTCTTCATTCCTTCTTCCTCTCAACCTCATTTAAAGTAGAGGCATCCTTCTCACCACACATCATCTTTTCTCCCCCTTCCAATGCTGCCATTTATGTGAGTCTAATCTTCTTTTTAAAAGCTGATTATAAATGGCCATTGTGAAGCATGAGGATTTAAGTGTAAATCAAGTTGACCTGTCTGCATGTGGACATTTTTATTTACTCCTTTTTTTGAAAAGCAAATAAACATAGAATCCCTCCCACATAAAGCAGCTCCCCACTTAGATTTGAACACACTTTAAAAGAAATCTCTTTTGTTTTAGCCATTTTTATTTCCTGTTTGTTTCTGAGCTTAGACTTGACAATGAAAACCACATGAAATTCCCTTTTTGTTCCATCAGATTTATTTTTGGTGCCACAATATCCCAGCTTCCAGTTCTACAAGTTGGGGGGTTTTTTGCTTGCATTTACTGCAAGGCTATTTTTTAAAGCAAATGTATGGAGGGTTCCTTCCAAAATAAAATAAGATATTCTAGAGGACTGGATGTACCAGGATGATTAAAAACCCCGAGATCTTTATGGTAAATTAATTGAGCCATAGAGGTCAGTCTCGGTATGGATCTCTAACCTAACTAGGGAGAAATACTAAAGTAGAATATGCACTTTCGTGTCCCATTTAGCAGGGCTTCACGGCTTAATATGTGTTGGGTGGGGTTTAGTGACGGTATTTAAAAACCCCAGTGCTTAAGTTCAGGTATGTCCTAGTCCCAGGTCAGGGTGGGAGGCTATAAAGCCCTTCCCTAGCCCTGAAGCTGCAAGAGAGGTTGCTCTCGGGGTGACAAGGGGCTAGGCGGGCACACGCGTTTCTGCCTGTACGGCCCCGGCCCCGGCTGCCCGGCGAAGGGAGGTGTGTGACCCAGGCAGAAGCGTTTTGAGACAGCTCACATCCCTCTGCCCTGTCCCTTTTCTCTCCGAGCCGCTTTGATGGGATCACCCGAGGTCCAGACTGGCTGAGTAATTAGGGCTCTGCAGCTTCCTCTCCTACCCGCCCAAACTGCCTACCTCCCAAGGCTCCGCATGGGATGTGGCCTCGAGCAGATGGAAAAACTAAGGATTTGGCGGGGGAACCAGGGAGTGGGGGAGGAAAAAAAAAACAACGAAAAAAAAAATAAAGGCAGACTTTGTATACTGTCCTTAGGCAGCACACTGCATTTCAGGATCCCCAAAGTCAAACCTCTTGGTTTTGCTGCTTAAGATGTCTTTTGTGCCGCTGGATTTAGGGGCACGGGACATTTTGCCACGGCCCCGGGTGGGGCACCTGGGCAAGAGGCTGCGGGAGAAGGGTTGCCAGCCCCCGCTGCTTGTCCCCCCTCTTTCTCTTCGCCCTCGATACCCACAATGTAACTTCGCTGCGGGTGCACGGCAGGAAAACCCGGCGATCCGCGGGCCCGATCCTCCCAGCACAGCCGCTGCTGCAGGATCGGCCGGGCAGTATTTGCTAATCGCCTTCTTCGGCCCCTTCAAACAGTGTCTGGGTAAACAGGCTGACCTTTAGGGCGTGTTGCAAGGTCCATAAAGACCGAGTGTGTGGGGGAGCGAGCTCCAGCATCCCTCCCGGAGCCTCCCGCCCCAGCCCTACCAGCTGCAGTATCGCAAGGAAGAGGGAAGGGATACTGCTGGCTGAGATCATCTGCTTGTTTTATTCACAGCAGCCTTCGTCCTGCAAGGGTCTTCCTGCCAGACAGCTTTAAAAAAGTTTAAATATAAATTGCTTCGTGGGGGAAAAAAAGACAAATCATCAGGAAACTTTACAGTCAGACGCAGCAGACATCGGCTCCCTCTGGTGCTGTGGGTTTGCACTGTGAGACATCACATCCCTCGGAGAAATCCAGGCGTTTCTGAGCTCTCATTGCCTTAACCAACAGAGCTGCTCGTTGGCCATGGTGGCTGGTGGGGCCATCACGGCACTCCTGGCATTCACCCCTTTTCCCTTGGCAGCTCTGCAACCCTCTAGGCTCTCACAGGTTGTTTTAAAACGACCTAGCACCACCTTTCCAAGAAAAAGCTTCTTTCTAGCTGCTGATTTTGCCAAGTTTTGTCATAGAACAAACGTTTATGATCAAGTCAGACTTCTCCAGGAAGGATTTCCAGCAGAAGTGCTGTTGGATAGACACTGTCAGTTCTACAGTGCACCGAGGTCAGACAGCCATAAGGGTGTGACATGCTGATGGCATGGGATCCTTCCTGACCTTCAACCCCCTGCATTACCCACTTGATTAGGGGCTTGCTTGAGCAGTGTTTACTAATTGTGAGAATCATTTACATCTTCGATAAAATCTGAGTCATCCACTGCCCCCTCCATCTGCATACAAATCTCCTGACAGTGGCTGGAGTCACAGAGCTCCAGTCCTTGATCTTGCTATCTGGGCCACCCTAAAATGAGCCAACTTTACAGCCACAGATATAGAAATGACTCTGCCCAGCTTCTGCAAGCACAGCCCCCACAGGAATCAGGCCAGTTTCCTTTGACTGCCAGAATAATTAGTCAAATTCATGCAATCGCCCAAATAAATACAGCAACACATACCGATCTGCTGATGCCAGGCACTGGTGGCCTTTGCTGCTGCATGAGCTGTGTGTGTCCGGCCCTGAGCTGCAGGCAGGCTGCCTGCACCTCTCATCCCTGCCCAGGATCCTGGCTTGCAACTGTCTCATCTCACCCCTGGCTCTGCAAAAGGAGATCACAGTCCCTTGTCTGCTGTGGCTGTGCAGCTGTTTCTCTCATGCAGACGCATCCCTTGCTGGTGGCATGGGTCGCCTGGGAGCCAGCCTGACGGGGCTGCAGGAGTGGGCAAGGGCAGGCGGGGATGAGCAGGGTCAGTGCGTTCAGGCCAGGCCAAGAATTTAGCAGGTTCTTTGTTTTGGTTATGAGTTTTTCACAGGTAGAATTTCTTACTGAAATCAGCCTCTTTTCTCCCTTCCCTGAAAAAAGGGGATTAATTTCCCTGAAGGACTTTTCCTTCACCCGTAATTACAGACCATGCCCTCCCTCCCAGCACCCCTGCACTGTGGAGCCACACTGCACCAGCAACTTTGTGCAATTGAAATTTGTTCGGGCAAAACTGACTCTTTGCTGATTTATTTTTTCCAGATACCTAACAAACAAAATAAGCCGTAACAAAGCATAGCTTTATTAATATAACTAAACAGTTTATCAGAAAGAAAATCCCAATCCTGCTTTAGAGAGCCATGGGGCTAAAGCCCCACTGAGGCTGAGCGTCCAAGGGCTACTGGAAACCCAGCTGGACACAACAAGACCTGCTGTACAATGCTTAGAAGAATGCAAGAAGTACAAATGTTTAGTTAGGGAAAGAAACAACTTTGTAGAAAATCTAGCAGGACTTTTCTTCTGTGCTAGGATTAGAAATTAATTTCCAAATTTTGTGCTTGATTGCAGAAACTATTCAGGTAGGCTAAAGGCAGCACTGAGGTCCAAAGATACTAGTGCAAATAACTCGCTTTAAGCCAGTCCAAGCACATTGCCCTGTCTCTGCAGAACCCAATGCTCTAGCTTGGCAGGGTCTGCACTGGTCCAGGGGCCACAGACATACCCACCAGGGAGAATGGTGTGCCATGTACAGTGTGTGATGACATCAGGGCACTTCCCCGGCACAGGGGCACAGTGTGGCCCATCAAATACGCAAACAGGGCACATTCCATTGTGGGCTTTTTTTGCTGTGGACATGGGTATGGAACTGTCAATCCTTGGGACATTTCCATTGTGGTAATCCTCATTGTGACAATCTATTAACCCTCTGCTGCCCAGAGCAGAAGTTTCAGCCATCACCCTCCTCTGCAGCTGGAGAATTCCTGTCAAAATGAAGGAAGCGAATAGCTTGCTCTCACCTTGCAGGCTGCCACCAGCCCCCAGGAAGTGCATTAGGCAGTGTCCAGCAAGGCTGGGGATTTTCCTAGCACCTCTTATCTGAAGATCTGAAAGCACCTAAAGGAATTCTGCTTCATTACCTGCACCAGCTGGTTAACATGATTTCTGAGATGAAAGAAAAGGTCCCAGAACAGTCAAGTAGTTTTACCTATATCATAAACCAAGTCAGTGGCAGTACCTTCCCTTCCCACCTCACATTATTGGAAACTTCTTTATAGAACCATGCATTCAAAGAGAAACAGTCTAGACCCCCTTGTCAGAGAGCCAGCATGTGCTGCCAGCTGTGGCAGCAAGGGTCTGGGGCTGCTGTGGTTTGCATGGCACCATGCACTGCTGGCAGTGCTCTGCAGCCCACACCATGTGTAGGGCAGTGCCTGGCAACTTGCTCTGACAGCAAAGATACTAAGTGCCTCAGGGAGCTTTGGCAATTCCTACGATTGGGAGGAATAAACCCCCCAAACCATGTTCCAGGCTTCAAAGCAGCACACACCACTATGAAACTACCCAGTGCCAGAGCTCAGGGGTTAGTGCCCAGTTGCAGAGACTAAATAGAGAAATAAAGTTTATTATAACCCGTGACTCAGCCCTTGCCGGAGGTCAATTATCTACTTCGGAGCAAGCACTCGAAAGCGCTGCTCAGCCAGCGTGGGACTGTGCACAGCCTGATGTTTTTGGAGACAGAGAGCTTGGCTCTCCTGTCCCATAATGGCTCTGTGCTCTGGGTCACCGTTTGGCTGCTGCTGTTTATCTTCCAGTGATTAATGGTCACTCTTGGTTCCTGCTGCAATTCCATTAAGATTAGAGACTTAAAGCTACACTAAGATGTTTAGCAGTGGGTGACCCTGGTCTCCCCATAGTTTTCTTTCTATATTATCAAGGAAACAAAGATTAACTCTTGCCTCAACGTCACATCCTTTTTGCTTTCTAGCAGCAGGGAAAGAGTCCCTCACAGGCAGCACTTGTGTTGGCTGGCAAAGAGGCTCTTGGGTTGCTGAGCAATTCACATGCAGTGCAGATGTGACACTTGAAATCCCAGCCTACAGACACTCTGATGGCACCATCCCCCGAACAAACACATGTGTCCAGAGAATGAAATGCCCTTCCAGAAGAGAACAGGCACAACCTCAGCCACTTCCTCTTTGACAAGGGGCAGAGGAAGAGGCAGGGACTGTTCCACACTGGCTCAGCCCCTCATGGAGTCTAAAGTATAGAGGCAGATCATCTTCCTGCAAATGTACAGTTAAATGGAGTCCCAAACATTCGTCTCTGCTAAAAGTAAGCCAGCACACAGGGAGTGCCAGCACGAGAGGAGTGAAGCAATCCGCAAGACTCCATCAGGAACTGCAGGTTCCTCCTGGCAGTTTGACTTCTGCGATTGATGGAGCAGGAAGGGACAGCTCTGACCCTAAGAATCTAGTGTAACATCATACCTTCACCTCAGGGAATGGAAGAAAGAAAGGACACTTCACCCCGACTGATTGCAGAGCATCTTTAAGCCTGAGGGATAACCCGGAACATTTTGTGAAGATGAGCAGAGGACTCAGCCATCATGGCCCTATCCAGAAACACAGACAATGGAGGAAGCTCACAGGTCCACAGGGCTGTGCTGATCTGCTGGAAGGAGGCTGGCTTAGGGCTTCCCTCCTAGCCTTGGGTCACCAGCAGTCCTTGTGCTGCTGCTGCCTAGGGCCCTGAAGCATCAGGTCCCTGCTGAAGCACCACTGCATACCCCTGGGAAGCCAAAGCAAGGACAGCTTTTCCCTTCCAGATAAACGTGCTGAAGCAGGTTCAGCAGGTAGCCTGCTCCCCAGTGGTAGTGCAGTGTCAAGCAGCACACACTTGTCATTATGAAGGCAGCTGTCAACAGGCAACATCCACATCACAAAAGCCACCCCTGTAATTAGCCTTATTTGACTTGAAGTTAACCTCTATGTTTCCTTCCTGCCCCTCAAAACAAACAAACCCCAAGCAAACCCCAACAAGAAAACCCCAAACAAACAAACAAAAAAACCCCAAGCAAAGGCCTCTTTGCTTCCAGGTGATGGAACTGCACATTACTGAGAACCAGGAAAGGGGTCACAGGGACCTTTATTTCTCTTTTTGGGTAAACAAGGTTGCCCTCCTCATGTAGGATGTCCTCCTTCTCCTGCCCCAATGGCCCTGGCTTGGGCAGCCAGGAACTGATGCAGAAATAGGAAGGGTGTGAATTTGAAATGAGATAAAGCCTTGAGCCAGAACTGCTCTCTTCCCCTGCCCCCTGCCATGCCCGTGGAGCAGGGATGGCAACTCCTTGTCTGGCTGGAGGCTCTTGTGTAGGTGACAGTGGCACCTTCACATGGGCACCAAGGAGAGGATGCACACAGGCATTGACTGGAACAAGAAATGTGTTTGTTACAGATTTGGGAATCTTTATCTCAGGAGCAATAACATACATCAATGCAAAGAGTTACAGGTGCTGGAGCAGGCTAGGAGCCATGGCTAATTTTACAAAACAAAAGCTTCTGAGCAAGCCTGGCTGCATGGTGTTAGTACAGGAGCTGTTCCTAAAGAAACTGATCCTTTATGTTAAAAGAAAATGAGTCAGATAAAGGTCATAATTTTATTTTATCTAAAGATGTTTTTGAGGTGCCAATTTCAGTAACTCTTTGAGACCAGGCAAACAACTCAGTAGAAATGCCACAAAGGTTTAGGACTGACTTTCTTAAAATCTCTGCCTACAGCAAGACCTAGCCAATGTAGAAGAAAGCTCCTTTCTTTGAATCTGAAAAGACTATAATCTAGAATAATACCTACAGCCTTTTGTGTCAGTAGCATGGGGTTGCCTTTGGGTAAATACATTGGTACAGAGCTCACAATGCTGTCTCCATTACACTTTTCCTGCTTTTATAAGTGGTGATCAGATCCCCTGCCTGCCTTTGCTTTTGCTTCTCCATGATCTGCTCATAATGAACTGAGAAGGTACTCCTTGATGCTACCACAAATGGCACATACAATAGGTTATGCAATTACAAATATACATACAACATCTCCTCTTTGAAATCTTCTTGGTTTTAAATTCAGTTCACAAGGCAAACTTATGCTCAGCCACAATTCCCAGTTTCAACTTGAATACTGGCCGCACTTTAATACAATACCAGTTTTAATCTAGGTGCCCGCTGTATCTCTGAGGTAGGCCAAGCATGCTATATGTGTCCAGCAGCTTGGATCAACCTTGCAACCACTGCACTGGTGCAGTCCAGGATGGGGCATGTATTTTCAATAGCCCTGTACCCTGTGCTGTCATTTACACCTATGAAACCAGCTGTAAGATACTCCCCCCTGGTTTTTCTGTCTTCACTCTAGTTTGCACAGGCGAAAGCAATGCAAGATGTGCAAAAAAAAAGCATACAGGACCCTATACAGGAGGACACTGTCCTTGAGTTACAGCTAGCCAGGAATTTGAATTCCTCCTTAAATCTAGTCCAGTACAGAGTCAAGCCCTAGAAGAGAGGAAATTGTGCTTGACAGATGCAATCATATGCAAATGGCTGTAGAAGAGGGGAAATTATCATCTACAAACATTGGGCAGAAATTCCATCTGCCGCAGCCTCAAGAAGGGCTCTTAATAAATTCTGAGACAGCAAAGTGACACACATCTTAATCAAGACTTAATCCATGGAATTAATTCACTGTGCGTTTCTGCATAATTCTGAGAGTAATGCTAAAAGCCATGGCAATATCAGCAGCAGATGGACTCCCCCTACTCCATGCAAAGGTATTAAAGAAAACACAGTCCCTGTCACATCACTTCATGTACATACACATGGCAAAAAGCAACAGGGCTGTGCCCTGCTGCTGCCAGGAGCTCAACACAGCCGGCAGACATCAAAGGTCAGGCTGCCACGAGGTGGAAATGGAAACCAGCTGCATGGCAAAGATGGCATCCTGCCCCTTCTCTCCCACGGGAGAGAAGTCTAGAGCAAGGCAAAGGTCTGGGAAACCAGCACCAGGTACCTTCATTAGATACTGCTTCTGGAGTACACTAAATTAGGCCAGTGTCAAGAGAGATCTGCTGGTACCTGGGAAAGGCTGGGAATGGAGATCAAGCATAGGGGAGAGCAAGGAAAACTGCTACGAGTTTTGTGAGATCTGCTGCAGAAGCCAGGTAGGCAACCATTAGAAATGGCTCCCTGCCCTCTCACCACAGCCTGGGAAGCATGCTGCAGGTATGGGGATCTGCTTTGCCAAGGCCCCAGGCAGCAGCCTTGCACAAATTGACAGAAGGCTTTAGACAGCTCAAAATACATTCTTAGTCACTGTCATCCACCTCCAAAGAAGGTGCAACAGCTATGTGATTAATCTCTTGTTTACATGTCTAAACACTAGGACAGTCCAGACTGCCTTCAGCATGCTTCCTCCCTGACACGCATGGATTTGAGGGGCTGGGCAGTCCTTCACCACCTAGAATCCAGTCTTCACAACTGACCTCCACCTGCAATTTGGAAGTTCCAAACATCTGATCAAAATCTTCCTAAACCCAGGGGTCCCATATCCTGGCATAGTGCATCAGCTGCTGTTATGTTTTAGAGGGAGAGGATCCCTAGCTGAGAAGGTGAGGTATCAGCTGGAGGTGGCCAAAGTTCAGAAGCTGCTGTGGTCCCCTCCAAGTGATCCAGCCTTCATAAACCATGCACTGGTGACAATGCAACATCCTGCATTTGGCAGGGTTATGATCCAAAACTCACATTAAGGGCTAACACAGGGCCAGCTCACCTTTCCAAGGGCATCTGGCCAGACTTGGAGCACTTACAACTTCATGCTTGCCTCTTCATGAGCATCCAGTGTTGTCCAGAACAAAGTGGTGCTCTCAGCTGAGCTCCTCTGGGCAATACAGTGTGCAGGGGCTCCAAGGAAACAAATAAGAGAATGATGAGAATAATTGATCTTGGGACAGAGAGATGTGGAAAGAGGTGGCAGAGGAGTCACAGTGGTTCCTGCAGTTGTGTGTAGCAACACTGTCAGCTTTCCAGTTGGAATGCTTTCAGCCAGGGGAGATGTCTCACCCATACAGAACAGTCACTTGAGGGGACATGGGGAGCCTTCAGTCAGGATGACCTAAGGCTGGAAGCGAGCTGCTTCTGCAGCCAGGATCATTCGTTTCCAGGCACCCAAGGGCGTGTAATGTGATTCCTGTGTCAATTCAGGTTCCAGAGGTCCTTAAGTACCCCAAAGGAGTCCCCTTTCACTGCCTGTGTCCCTGCTTGTAGCAGTGGCTGTTCAGGGAGATGTGCCTTCTTATCAGTGCCAGGCACAGGAGTGCTTTTCTTTTGGGATGTGTGCACGTAGTGCTCTCTGGACAGCTTTAATTGAGCTTCACCAGCTTGCAGAGAAGCAAGAGAGAAAGAGGAGGGACACTGGGCAGGGAGGATGGGAGAGGTGGGATGACTGGGGAAGGTGCTAACAGCCCTTGGCTGGCCCAGAACCACTTCCTCAGATCTCCATTACACAGCATGCTCCCGGCGTTGCTATTTCAGTCTGAATGTCACCTATAAATTGGAGGCTCTTTCTCTGAAGGCTGCAAATAGAAGTGTCACTAGATGATCTTTGATTTATAGGGACGCTCAGCAGAAAGCCTGGTATGTCCATTTTCCAGCCAGGAAACTCAAAGGGGTCCAAGGATCACACAGAGATCCTTTGCTTTTCCTAGACCTTTCCTTAAGTGTTGGCAAGTCCCTGCCAGAAGGTGTGGGTAGAGGTCACACACATAAATTCATCTCCCTGATCACCCTGTGACTGCTGTTTTTCAGATTCCTCCTCCTCCACTACCCATCCCTGCCCCATGGATTTCAACTTGCTGGCAGACACAGAGGCTCGCAGCCCAGCTTTGTCTCTCTCGGACTCTGGAACTCCTCAACACGAGCACAGCTGCAAAGGGCAGGACCACAGCGGTGAGTGCAAGGCACAAGATGCAATAAAGACCTCGACCTGTCCTTATGGGTGGATCTGGGTGGCCAGTGGCTTGCAGGAGCCGTGTGCAGTGCTCCCAGGGGCACACTGAGCTTCCTGTTGTACTGGTAGCCTTCACAATGCCGTGGCAGCATAGCTGTCCCAGCAAGCAGGGAGAAGGCATTGGCGTGCATATTGGTTCCAGTGACAGCTGTAGGGAGGGCAAGAGCGGCCGTGGGGTTGCCTGGCTCTGGCTACAGGAAACCACTGCTCACAGAGAGCACAGCCCATGGCAGGCAGGAGCCAGGCCATCCAGATCACAGTCCAATCAAGATTTTATTGTATTTGCCTGAACAGGATTCCCAGAGCAGGAGAGCTCTTCCCACAACACAGGAAATCTTATCCAAGGCACAGAAGGCTATCCCTAATTTTAAACTGCCTTTTTTTTTTTTTAATTGAGTTTAAATTGTTTAAGTTTAAAATTTCAATGCTAAACGTACACCTTGGGCAGAACTTCCCAGGTTCACGCAATAAGAAGGAAGGGAAACACTGTCTTGCTCCTGCTTTAACTGAAAAGGCCTGCTCACTTGTGCCTTGGTACAAGGCTCTGCAGTGGGCTGTTGCTTTCTCCAGGAGGTGCCTCTGACCATTTCCAAAGGATGAACAAACCCCAAGCCTGTTGCATTCTTTATCAGGCTCTGAATAAGAAACATCACCATTCACACCTGCTCAGAACTCAGTTACCAAATGCTATGGCTTCCCCTGGATTTTACATCTGTCCAGTGACTGCTCCATCCCTTGTTACTCTGGGACAATGCAAAGCTGCTCCTGCCAGTGCCAGCGTGAGAGGAGGTGAGGGCTGGGGACAGCCTGTTGCTCTTCGTGTAAAGCCTCCAGGCTCATCCGTGTGCAAAAGTTAATAAGTCTAATGATGCAGATTAAAATTCCCCAGAGTAAATATCGTGAAGGGAGTTATGCAGGGATAACTATGGTCAGAGAATCCACCCGCCAAATTCCCCACTGCACTTGTACCTTAGTTGGGCACATCCCCAAGCTCAGTGGCTCCTTGTCAGCTGCTTTGGATGCATGACAGCATCTCCATTCAAGTGGCCTTCCCAATCAAGCCCACCCTGGCATGCCGCAGAACTGCCAGTTCAGGCACTGACTTTTTTTTCCATTCGGCATGAGTGGCTAATTCCAGCTATGACCACAGTCGTTTCATTCAGTGGGCGAACGTGCACTACATATATTCCACAACCTATTTTGGGTGACAATAAATGCTGGATGCCTGGCTACATCACTCCCCACTGTCTTAAGTGGTCTAGAAATAAAATGGTTCTGTGAGGTGAGTGTTGGTCAGCACTACCTGCATGCTGAGGCTGGAAGCCTGTGCCTCTGCACCAGATGCTGATGGCAGCCACGCATCAGCAGTGTCAGGCAGAGTAGAGCTGTCTGCCAAGGGTTGCCCAGGACAGAGCAGGGCACTTCTTGACTCTTCTCAAGAGAGCAGCCTCCCGACTTCTCCTTGGCCCTGCTTCATTCATCCACAGAGTAAGAGATCATGAGGAAGTGAATACAAACCTTGCTTGTCTTAGCTCAGCTCTCAGGGATCTCAAGTGTTCTCCGATAGTATGGCACAGTTTGTGACATGCCATTCTATTGGTTTCATCAGGCAGCACAGGTCAGGAGAGAGCAAGGATGAGGATTGAGGCAGGTAAAGAATTGCCCCACATCTCCCCATATTGTGCTTCTCAGCATGGATTCAGGGCACCCACATCCTTTCTGTGGGCTCCCTTCTTTCCCTGTATTGCTGTGTTGTTGGTCCCCACTGCAGTGTCAAATCTCTGCACCATTTACAGAGAAGGGGCAATGAAATGAAAGACATGGCCTCTAGAAGAGCAAAGGCAGAAAGACAGGGAGATGCTGGATTGTTTCATGGTAAGGTCCTTTCCTACTTTTTAAAAATTAAAATCTGTGTACCTAAGTAATAAGGTAGAGGAGTAAGAAATGAGAAAAGGTGAAAATTTGTGCTCCTCAGGTTTAGTTATTTGAAGCCTTTCAACTTACTACCATTGACAATTTGCGTTTTCCCATAACTTGTCCACAGCAACACTACTGCATCTTCTGCTGTGTTGTAAGTGTAATTTCTCTTCAGTTTTTCTAAAGGACACCTTAGGCAGAGAGTTTTAAGTAGAGTAAGAACCTGCTAGCCTGGGTAAGTTCTGTTGCTATCACCCATGTGAACTGTGATAATGAAAACCAGAGATTGGAAGTTTGGAAAATCTAAATCCAGTCACCTGGAAGATAATAGCTATTATGGCAGTTAAATGAGGGCAAGCTGTGCTGCATCAAGGGGCCGTTGGTTTTGGTGCAGGGTGGATGCCTGCTCACAAGGACAAGGGAGGGAGACAGGACCACAACTGGTAGCAGAAGTGGAGGGGGACCTCACTGAGCATGCACCAATTGCCCCAAGGATAGGCTCCCCAACTGCATCCAAGCCCTCAGGTAAACTCAAGGGATCTCTCCCATCTTTCTGTTTCTCACACAGACACCGAGAAGTCCCAGCAAAACCAGACAGACGACTCCAACCCTGAAGACGGCTCTCTCAAGAAGAAGCAGCGGAGGCAGAGGACGCACTTCACCAGCCAGCAGCTCCAAGAGCTGGAAGCCACTTTCCAGAGAAACCGTTATCCAGACATGAGCACCAGGGAGGAGATTGCAGTCTGGACAAACCTGACAGAAGCACGAGTCCGGGTAGGATTGCAACCCTTCCACCTTCCTGGGCCTGAGCTTGTGGGGAAGAACCCTGCTGTGATACAAGCAACACAGCTGCCCCAAACCAAGGAAGAAATTAGGATCACTAGAAAATTTCCCTGTCTTGAAAACACCTCACCAGAGTCTACAATTGAGATTTGATACATCTGGCCACATATATACCCCATGGTGGTGGTGCCTTCCCCACCCAGGGCCACCTCGCAATTACACAGTGAGATAAAAAGCCCAGGCTCTGCCCCACAAAGTCCCTGGCTGCCTTCACCTAGCAGACTCTTCCTTGTAGTGCCATCATTCCCCAACCCTAGCCTTGCTGGAGGGCACCCTTTGAGGCTCACAAACCACTGCCCAGTCACAGGCATGGCATGGCATTGCTCCAGCTGGAATGAGAGCTTCTCTCTGCTACTAGAAATATGAGTTAGCAACACCATGAATAGCCTTCCAGCAGCTTCCATGCTCTAGTAAATTTTATTGTTTGAGCCCCTCCAACACCAGCAGATTTTTCTGTTAGAAGACAGACTTATAACAGCCCACCCAAGCTGCTCCTGAGGTGAAATAAAAACAAGGGAGATTATTTCCTCCATTCAGCAGCTCTCAAGCCACATCCCCCAAATATTTTGCTCCCAAGTCTCACAACCCCAACCCCACCTCCTGGCTTTGGTCACTTGGAAATACAGCAATTATTTTCCTCTCTTTTTCCCTGTAGAAAGGTCATCTGTTTGTTAAGTGAGGTGAGTTATTCTGTGTGTTGTGAAATGGCATTGGTTGGATTTTGATCTAGGTGGTGATTATTGCTGGGAGATGATTCTGCAGCCCAGGCATCTTGGTGAAACTGTTTCCTGATGCTCAGCCTCACAACCCTTCAACAGCTCTCTGGGTTTGCTGGGCAAAGAAACCAGGGCAAGGCCCCCTCCTAGGACAACCCAGAGTGATTCCCATGCCCTCCCTCTCTATCTCTTGCAGGTCTGGTTCAAAAACCGCAGAGCTAAGTGGAGGAAACGAGAAAGGAACCAACAGGCTGAACTGTGCAAGAACAGCTTCGGAGCCCAGTTCAATGGACTGATGCAGCCCTACGATGACATGTATTCCAGCTATTCCTACAACAACTGGGCCACCAAGGGGCTCGCCACCAGCCCACTCTCAGCCAAGAGCTTTCCATTCTTCAACTCCATGAACGTCAGTCCCCTCTCCTCCCAACCCATGTTCTCCCCACCCAGCTCCATCACCTCGATGACCATGCCTTCATCCATGGTCCCTTCTGCAGTGACCGGAGTACCAGCCTCTAGCCTCAACAACCTGGGAAACATCAACAACTTGAACAGCCCGAGCCTCAACTCTGCTGTCTCATCCAGTGCCTGTCCTTACGCCTCAACAGCCAGCCCCTACATGTACAGGGACACGTGCAACTCCAGCCTGGCCAGCCTGCGGCTGAAGGCCAAGCAGCACGCCAACTTCACCTACCCAGCAGTGCAGACGGCAGCTTCCAACCTGAGCCCTTGCCAGTATGCCGTGGACAGGCCTGTATGAAGGGCTGCCCTCTGCCAACCAGGGACTTGACCTTAGCCTGACAAAAGGAGACCTTTAGCCCTATAACAGCATACGTCCTGCAGAGAATGAGAGTGAACATGAGAGCATAAGAGGAAGAGGGAGAGAGAGAGGGAGAATGAGAGAAGCAAGCAGGCAGATAAACCTTTATGAAGATTTGTCTATCGTATGGTGAATTTTGACTGTCTTTCCCCTTCGAAACCCTTTTCCCTCTTGTCCACTGAACCTCCTCCTCCATGGTAAAAAAAACCAAAATAGTCTACTGGAAGCCCTAATGGAGAAATAGGAGCCCCAAAATGCAGGATGCCTGACCCATGGGCAGCAGAAGCAAGTATTCAATCTGCCCCTCCAAACCCCACAGGAGTGAGCCCCCAAAATCCCTGGAACAACATGGGCAGCCACACTCCACCCCTGCAGGGAATAGCCAGAGATGGGACAACACAGTGGTACCATTTGGTGCTTGGCTGACCCATTTCTCTGCGTATGTGCAAGATTTCAGTTAAAGATATCTTACCCATTTATTTATCTTACAGCCAGTAAGGAGCCTTGTCTCAGTTGATTGGCATCTCTCTTTGTAATGCATATCTACATGTGGCCCTTCAAATTTGAATCCTTTAGGAGCTGAGGGTTGTAAGAACATAAAATATGTGTCTGTATATATATATATATCTTACATATATACAAATACATACATTGACACTAAAATATGCTTTTTTGTTTTGTATGTGAAATAACCTACAAAGTAGACCTTAAAACCAAAAACCCTGTAAAGGAAGCACATCCTCTGAGGCAGTATCCTGCCTGTCATGCTTTACTGCTCAGTCATTTCCAGACAGACACAAACACTGTTGCCAGTGTACATCCAAAATATCCCTTTTTGCAACAATCAGCTCCTCCTTGCACATCTCCTTCCCTTCCCTTCTCCAAATCCCATTTCCAAAAAAGATAATAAAATAAAAGTTGGCACAATCCCTTTAAGCTTCTGCTTGTCTGGTTATTGAGAGCACAAACCTGCATCTGAAGATTCTGTAATCAAGTGCCAGCAGCCCAGGCAAGAGTGAGCATCCTTAGAAGCATCAGCATGAGGCAGCCCAAGTTGGAACCAGGGCTGAGCTTTGGAGAAGCCATCTCTGTTCCTCACTTACAAATCAAACATCTGCCTCCTCAACAACAAAAGCCCATAGACACAGTGTGAAGAGGAAAACAACTCCCCTCCCTGCTCCCTGTCTGAAGGCACCCACTACAGGAGTAAGGTTGAACCTCTCGTGGCTCAGGCTTCTTCATTGTGAAGGATAAGGCCAGTGCCTTTGAACTTCTGCAGCCCAGGGCAGGAGAATACCCCCAGGCACTCCTGCTCTAAGCAGTGAAACTCAAGGGAGAGGCAGCTGCAGCAACTTGATCTGTTGGGAAAGTTGTAAAACAGAGGTTGCCCTCCCAAGGTACACTTGCACTTGGGGAGCATGCTGCTTCAACCAATGCAGAGATTCCTCCAAGGGCCCAAGGAAGCTGCACATGCAGCAGGGGAATAGGACATCCCTACTGGGTGCAACCACCTTTCCCTTCATCAGGCACAAGCTCCAAGGGAAAAGAATAACCCCAATATTTTACTTGTCTCTTAAGAAAGAAAAAACCAACCCAAACATATCTTAATGACAACCTATCCTACTTGGAAGAATAGCACTGGCAAATCTGGCATAAACTGTGTTTCTGCAATGTTGTTAGCATGCAGAGAGAAAGCAAGTTCTTTGCTAAGAACGGATCCTCACTAAGACACAGTAAATGGTCTCTCACAAGCAAAGCATATAAACTGCTCAGTGTTTGCCAAAGCCTATTCCACAGGGAACAGTTACTACTGAAGGTATTGGTGAGCACATGCTGAAAGCAGTCACAGGTGTCAGCCCACCATCACTGTAACAAATTAGTCTTCACTCTGAGCTAATCCAAAATGAGGGTGCCAAGTTACCCTGCAGTGAAACAGCTACCAATAGAAGCACACTCCTATCTGCAACATGGATTCAAAGATCAGGTGTAAACATATAAAATATAGACATAGTGCATCCCAGACAAGATCTTTTATTGTGTCCCATATCCTACCTTACTGTTGGACTCCAGTACTGCTGAAGTACCTCCAGTGATTGATCTCCATTCTGTGCTGGAGCTGCCATTCAGCAGCCTTTCCACCAAATGCACACCTCATCTTAGCACTATTGTGCTTAACTCCCTTCTGACATGGCTCTTCCACCTAAGGGAAAAAAAAAGGGCCTGAACTCTAATATCCTCTCCTCCACTGAGCCTCACTCACAGCTAAGTCCAACTCCTCTCCCTGATAACCCAAACCAGGTGGTACCACAATCCTCTCTTACCGCCTTGATGAACAGCTGAGTGCTTTATGCACCTGGTCTTCCTTCTCCTTTTCTATGCATCCTGCTCCTCCACCCTGTGCAGATCTCAAGAATGGGTGGGAACATGGCAACGTTAGAATAAGCACCTTTCATAAAGATGTAACTTTGCCAGGAGAAGAATTTGAAGGGAGATTCAGTTTTTCTTTCCCTTGGATGGTGCATCCATGGAGGGAGCAGATTTAGCAAGTACACCTTCTCCTCCATCACCCAGGTCATTAATGGAAATGCTGAACATAACCAGATCCAGAACAGATGTCCCTTTCACTCAACAGACCCCTTCCTTTTCAACAGTGAACTGTGGATAACTCTCTGGGTATAATTATTCAATAGGTTTTGTACCTACCCAGCATCCCATCTAGATGGCAGCCAGGGCTCTTCACCATGCCATTGCTCCTTCTGCTGGGAGGATTTGACCAGATTATTGATAGGTCCATATATCTCCTGCTCATTTCTACTGCTTACAAATAGTGAAATTATTTGTTCCAGCATTTTTTAGCTGGTAATGGGGGCGGGATTTAACTATCAGTAGTCCCCGGCTTTTGGCCCCAATCCCCATTCTGAAGAGGGGGTAAAAGCCTTGCATTTAACAGTCTTTCCAAGCTTTGGTGTCCCTCGGGAATTTTCACAGATAACAATAACTAATTCTAAGATTGCTTTGTGTGGAGTTCACCACACTCAGATGGTCTAAAGAATTCCTGTTTGTGTAAATACTCTCTTACTTGTGCTTTTCTTATTCAACGTCAGCCTTTAGCCCCCCATCAATATGGGGGAGCATGGTTTGTGCTCTCCGTTTCCCCGTAGCTTTCCGACTCTGAAGGCTAAGGCAAAGTGCACCGAGCAGTTGGGTGTCCTCTGGCTGCCGTCAGTGCTTCTTCTCTGCCAAAAAGTAGCACAGCACCGATCCTGGTTAGTAACCTCCTGTTCACACAACGGAGGATGTTTTCTGACTCCTCTTGCTTGGTGCGTGCCGTCAATAGAGCCCTGAACTGTGGGGTGGATGCGAACATCCGAGCCCCTGCAGCACATATTAATAACTGGGCTCAGGTAGATCCACAGCGGTGAGACGCGGCTCTAATTTCTAACTCAGTCGCGGTTTCGGGCTCGGGCGGCGGGTGTCAGCCGGCGGCGGGTGTCACCTAGCGGTGAGTGTCACCTGGCGGTGGGCACGGGGTGTCGGTGGCCGCCACGCTCCTGCCCCCGTCCGGAGCAACGGAGAAAGCCTCCGGAAAAAGTCGTCCCTCTCGCTCTCCTCCGGCTCCCTGCCCTGCTTCTCCGGCTCTCGCATCCTGGGGTCCTGCCTACTCCCGCCCCCGGGAAATCTGCCTCTCTGCAGCGCGTCCTCTGTCCGGCCCAAGCCAGAGCTGCAGGGCTCCTGCCCTGCATTCCGCAGTCTCCGCACATCCCTTCGGCCGCCCCTAAGCCAAACTGCTCCAACTGCGCAAGGGTCCTCAAAGACGCCTTCAGCAGGGACCACGGCTCGCCCTTAGCAATGACAACTGCATACGCGGCAACCAGTTGCTCACAAATTCTCAAGATATATCCCCTCCAAAGCAGCCCCGCTGTCTGTTTGAGCTCACCAGCACACATAATAATGGATTTTTCTTCACGGAGTAACAGGAGGAGTCATTTCCAGAGAGCCTCAGGGAAACAGCACTGACCTGGGAGAGGAGGGTGCTGTTATTAGCTCCCCAAACCCCAGCAAGCACTACCACTTTACTCACACCCACAGCTCAGCACTCCATAGAACTTGCCAAACAGCAGCAGCAATATAAAACATAGGAGAAATAAAAGTCTTCTCCTTCCTAGGTCTGGGAAATTAAGAGCTATCTCTTGTTTAGCCAGAGAGAATAGGAAAGGGGCTGATGCTGGGCTGGCTGATGGTGTGCATTCCCTGGGGAGGACATAGGGCAAGTGGGATAAGGCAGCATTGGAAAAGGGGGTGCCCCTCATTCTGAGTAGATGGATGGCACCATTTGAAAAGTTGCAAAAGTTGGAGGGGAGAGAGGGTTCCTACAAGACACCCTCCTTTTGCTGCATTGGTTCCTGCCCCATGAAAGACACTTCCCACTCCAACAGCCTGCATGGATGGACCTACAAAGAGCTCTTGCAGAGGTGAAGCCTCCTAGAGATGCAGATCCCTGCCTCCAAGACCCTGCTCTGCACTGCTGAGTGAGGCAGCACCAGCAGAGCAAGGGTAGTCAGGTAGCTCATTTCATCCAACAGAGCATCACCTCTGAAGCACCAAGAACATGTCAGGTAGTTTAGGCAGAAAAATAGCAACTGTGGAAACACCACTTCCATGTTTTGTGTTTGGCCAGGCCCAGAGAGCTATGGTGAATGGAGTTAAATGCAGTTGGTGGAGAGTTACTAGTGGTGTTCCCAGGACTCACTTTTGAGGCTGGTCCTGTTTTACATCTTTATTGATGATCTGGACATGGGAATTGAGTACACCCTCAGTAAATTTGCAGATGACACTAAACTAGATGATCTGCGAGAGAGTAGGAAGGCTCTACAGAGAGACCCAGACAGACTTGATCAATGGGCTACTGCAGGACAACTGCATAAGGTTCCACAGGGTAAAGTGCCAGGTCCTGCACCTTGGTCGAAGCAACCCCATGCAGCACTACAGGATAGGGGAGGAGCAGCCTGCGAGTCGTTCAGCAGAAGGGGACTTGGGAGTGCCGGTTGACAGCTGGCTCAGTATGACCCAGCATGGTCCCAGGTGGCCAAGAAGGCCAATGGCATCCTGGCATGTGTTAAGAATAGCATGGCCAGCAGGACTAGGGAAATGATCATCCCCCTGTACTTGGCCCTGGTGAGACCACACCTTGAGTGCTGCATTCAGTTCTGAGCCCCTCACTTTGAAAAGGACATTGAGGTGCTGAAGTGTGTCCAGTAAAGGGCAACAGGGCTTGTGAAAGGTCTGGAAAACCTGTCTTATGATGAATGGCTGAGGGAGCTGGGTTTGTTTAGTCTCAAGAAGAGGAAGCTCAGGGGGAACCTCATCACTCTCTACAACTATACAAAAGGTGGTTGTAGTGAGGTGGGACTGGTCTCTTCTACCATGCTCACAGTGAGAGGATTAGAGAAAATGGCCTAAAGCTGAGACAGGGGAGATTCAGATCAGATATTAGAAATTTTTTTTCACTGTTAGGGTGCTCAAGCATCTTAATAGGTTGCCCAGGGAGGTGGTGGATGCACCATCCCTGGAGGTATTTAGGATGCATCTGGATCTGGCCCTGAGGAATGTGGTTTAGTGGCTTAGGGGTTACAGCGGTAGTGCTGGGTTGATGGCTAGACTTGATGATCTTAAAAGTCTCTTCCAATCTTGATGATTCTATGATTCTGTGTATTTGTGAAGATGGCTGGCACAGCTGAGGGAGCATTGCTGGGGCAGCCACAGGCATGTGTAAGGAGAGAACTGCCAGTTGCCTCACCAGGACCACATCTGTCACAGAAATTGGCCCAAACAGCACCATGCAGGAGAGAGAGCACTCCATTACTGCCATATGTTCACCATCTCCTCTCTAAAGAGAGCTTCCAAATGTGGAAGTCAGTTTATTCCTATTCCCCAAATACCTCAGCTGACTGCTTCTGCATTTCCCAAAGCTGTGAAAGGTGCTGTTGCACTACTATCCTGCTGGGAAGTCCAGAGCAGGAGTCCTTATCAGGGAAGGCTGGGCAGGGTGCAGACTGGTACCGTCTGCTGGGGATGAAAGTGCAGCCCACCATGCTGGGGAGCCAGTACACAACCAGAGGCTTGGACACTGGGGTGCTCCTGACCATACTCAGGCTCTGAGGCTCATCTTGGCTTTATGAAGCACAGTGACTTTGAACGGGCACATGCTCCGTTCAGATGGTAAAACGACAGCCTGATTTTTTTATCATCTCTCATTTCTAGTTCCCTGGTGGTGAGCAAAGGGGCTCAAGCAGCAGGACCAGCTGTTAATGACTGCAGAAGGGGTAAGGACAGAGGGACAGAGTCTGCCAGACACCTTGCTTAGGGAGACACAGTATTGAATTAGAGAAAGTAACACTCTCACAGTTCTCTACAAAGGTCAAGTATGAAAAAAGCATCAAAGAAATTAATCAATCCATATATATCAGCCTTTATTAGTCATTTTAACACATCACACACTGGCAGAGGCACTCTGAGAGGAGTTGATTCTTGGACCCTTCTGCCTCCAGCCCACAGGGATGGCACCACTGGCAATGCCTGGCATACTTTGCAGGGCCTGCTCACTTCCCAGGGTCTGAGGCAGTAGCTAGTCAAGTTAAACAGATTGTTTAACATTGTACAAAAGGCACACCACAGATAACAGCCATTAAAGTTCAGGGGATTCAGTTCCTTGCACCCCAGAGGAGAAGGGAGAGCCAAGACAGAGACCCTCCCAATGCAACCTTAGAAAACAGCAGGGATTTTCCATTTCAGTGTGTTCCCACCAGTAACCTACTGGGGCTCCCCCACACACAAAGTAGCAGCAACTTAGGGCTCTATTCTCCTGCTCTCCCCCAGAACTAGGGACCACGGAGAGGGTAGTGCTGTTTTGAGAGGACTTTCCCTACCTTCTTTCCCAAGGAGAGTCTTGGGGCATGCAGGATCCTATCATGGTGCATGCAGTCCTTGGGAAGGAGGTGAGGCACAAGGCAAACCCCAGTGATACAAAGAAGAAAAAGCAGAACCACAACTCCAAGGTCTCCAGACCCTAGATACTTCCCTCTTCTCCTGTTACCAGCCTGCAACAACCCAGATCTCATTCTGGCATGCCACCCACTGCCAGGGAAATGCCCCAAAGGCCAATGCGCAAGTTAATCTGAAGGCTGTTACCCACAGCGACCTCTTTCTAACCCTCGTTTCACCCATCCCATCAGGTACCTGAGATCCAGACAGAAGTGAAAAGTTACCCCTTTCCCTCTCTCCCCACCTCCACCCCAGTCTCCTCTTCCACCCCTGGTTTTACTCCCCCTTTGATTTCCGGGTGCCACTCAGATAAGTTCTGAAGAAGAAGTTACCAAAGAGTACCAATAAAGTGGTATAAACCCCTAATGAAAGGAAAAACACTGGCCACTGGAAGAGGCAGATCTCATCATCCCTCCAGAAGAGGACCAAGATGTTCATTATTACAAATCCTGTCATCTGCACCATCTGTGAAGTGGTGACCATCATGGCGATGGAGGTGGGTACCCGAAAGCCCATGGCTGTCACAGTGTAGTAGGAGTATGTCAAACCATGGATACTGAAGTTCATGGCTGCAACCCAGGCAAAACCAGGTAGCATATAATTATAGGTATACCAGCTTACAACCATTGCGGTTAAATGATGGTACCAGTGGAGGAAGATGAGCTTCTTTTTCCGGAGAACAATGAATACAGTGTCACCTGGAGTTGGGAGAGAGCTGTGTTGTTAGTTAGGTGAAAGCACAGCAGTTGGCCAAGTTTGCACATGAGGCAGAACAAGCAAGCTTCAATGCTGAAGCCATTTTATGGCTTGATTCCACCAAAACCTTGGTTTGCATTGAAATCATCTATATTGAAAAAGATCATTTAGGCACACTACTTGCTGACATGTTTGTAGTACAACAGTCCCTTGCGCCAGGCTTGCTTACCTAGCTCTACCTACACAGCACTTCAGACGAGCTCTTCTTTACTTCTTTGGATGGAAACTGGGTAGAAAGCCCAGCCCTTCCCTGCCTGCTTCCTGCCCCCTCACTGCAGTCATTCCAGTGCAGAATTGCACCGGCCTGGGCGTGAAACTAGAGCAATAACATCAGGCTGCAACCCCATGGAAAGCGAGCATATCATCTGAGAGAGCAAGAAAATGAGTGACACGTGCAAGGCTAAATAATCAAGGAACAGTTATGAACACACAGGATAAGGAGACATTTTAGACTTACCCAGTTCCAGGACTTTGCTCAGTGCAAATAAATAGACCCAAAGCTTGGAGACAGGATGGACATAGGAAGACGGACTACACAATGAGTGCTTTAATCCCTTGGTAAGAAGGAGAAAGGATAATTGCTTCCAGATCCGTGAGGCTGCAATGACACTGCAAGAAAATCAGAGGAAAGCTGAACACTGTGCCCAGGGCCTAACCAGAGCCTCTGACATCTCTGCACCCAAAGATATTCAGCTAACTCCATCTCAATGCCCAGGCTAGTCTTGGAGACATCTAAGCAAACTGTTGTCTTGTCGACTTCCCAAGAGGTTTCAGTTCTCTGTTTGCTGGGCACAGGCTTGCCTAACACCTTTTAGCCAGGATTTAGAACATATTCCTGCAAAACAGAGCAGTGAAAGGCTGCTGCTCACAGCAGAATAGCAGCAAGGCACAAGGAGTAAGTAGGTTGTGAGCCACCAACACGGCCCTTCAGTTTGCCACCATGAAGCTCCCTTGTTACACCCTCTGCTTCCACAGCTTTAAGAGGCACTTGAAGAAAAGCTGCCATGCCGATCAGAAAAGGAGGACAATGGTCCTGATGTCCCATCTCTTGACATGGGCCTACAGGACATGCCCAGGGAGTGTTTACAACCTGCTGTAGCAGGCAGTTCCTACAGCTTATGAGAAGAAATACCACTTTTTCTTTGTTAGCAACCTGTATGTTTCGTTTGCATGAGCTTGTCTCCAAACAGATCATGAACAGTCATTCCCTGACCTCCCCTCTCCCATAGCTTGTGATTTTACAGACCACTGCCACGCCCTGCCCTAACATGAGGATAACCAGTGTTCCTTTTCCTGAACAAAGTCAACTGGAGCTAGAGGCAGTAGTTTTGTTTCTCTTTGTCTCACAAAACAGACAGAAAGAAGCATGGAGATGAGGGGAATTTTGGAAAATTGAATCTTGTTTAATTAGACCATGGGCTGAAACAGTTTCACGGCCACTGCAGAAAAACAGTACTGTAAGACTTGACAGTTTGAAAACATACATTTTAGACTAATCTTCTGTGCTTCTGTGAGCATAACAGAATTTACCTCATCTCCTACAAATAAAGATTAGAGAAAGGTGGGGAGAAAAAAATAATCTATATTTTAAAGAATAACAGACCTCAAATCAAACTTGTAATTGACAGGCATCATTTGAATGAGGGAGGATCTCTGCTCTTGCAGGCTTCACATTCATAGCTACCCACTAATGGTTTTCAAGCACAGTCCTCAGTGGTCTCTCTGCAACTCATTTGACTAGCTGGAATATTTCTGGTGAGAAACAAATGACCCGTATGAGCAGGTCACTTCCTCTGGTTGGAAAGGGCCTTCAGGGGGGAAACAATTTATTTCACTAGTGACATCATGGATACCCAGAACTTTCCATCAATCCAGTCCTTAGGGAAGGTCTGCAGCTGTCTCCAGTTTTAATGAAGGCTCTTACCTGAGCAAAGTCAGACTGAAGGACCACAGGGCCAGTGGTGCCCGCAGGTGGTAGGCTCTCCGTTCTTTCATGAAATGTTGGATTCCAAAGACCACGATCAAATAAATAGCACCAATAATTAAAGACTTGTGCCTGCAAGTAGAGGAGAGGGGGCCATCAGGAAAAGACCCAAACTGATCTATTTTCAGCCAGACTTCTGTAGCTCCAGCAAAGTGCTCTCACTGAGAAACAGAAGATCATCCATTCTTGTGTTAAGGTTGGGCTTTGAAGAAAGCCTGCCCTGACAGCAGGTAGAGCTGGCAAGTAAAAACTGTGGGGACTACAGAGAAGAAAGAGAGATGCTACATCATGGAGATTTCCTCAAGACCTTGATAGGATGAGGCAGGTTCTGGTAGCCTGTGAGCAGGATCCCAAGCAAACATATCAGTGAATTTTATCCATTTACACATGAGACTCTACAGGATGCCTATGTAGGATGTCTAAAAAGGCCAGTTTCACCAGTAAGCTAGAGCCTCAAGTGCTTTATGTTACATCCCATTCCTTTCCAAAACTTTAGGGCAGCATGTTGGGGCTGAGTACCCTGTTTGCCAGTGTAAGGGCTGCAATGTCCATCCATGGCTATTCTTTGCCCTCTTACCACATTACTGCCTCCCTACACACTACAGCACCACCTGGACCACTGTTTGCTCTGCCCCATGCACTGCTGCAGCCCTTCCTCAACAGCCTCAGGTGTGCAACCAGAGCCTCCCATCCTACTCCTCCTCGGGACTGAAGACCCACACCTGTTCTGCTAAAAATAGCAGGACCAGATGGGGCTACTGGGGTGCACCGGAGCTGGAACCTTCTCTCCTCTCACCAATTCTCTGCCATCCATTGCCTGGCTGCCGTCTGATTGAAGCTCTTCTCGAAGTCATACTCTCCCAGCGGCTGCAGCTCCGACGGGTCAATCTTCACTTCCATATCCAGCATTCCCGGGAGCAACCCGAAACCGCTCCCTTCCTGACCCCGCAGCGGTGAATATAGTCCCGGGAGTGCGCTCCGCCCCAACATCACACCGGGGGCGGGACTGAGGGCCTCCCGGCCCGACGGGGAGGACAGACCCGTCTCCTCCTTGCCCAGCACAGGGAGTAGGGAGTAGGACGGTCCGGTTTCCCCGTCGGGCTGATAGGCGNGATAACAACGCAGTCTCCAACAAGAGGGAGAAATGCCCTTACCCTGACTGCCGTTACCTGCTGTGCCTGCGTCACCATAGACTGAAGCATCTGGCCGCTGCTGCTGGAGAGTAGATGGGCTCTGGGTAATCTCCTACTTAGATTCCTGCAGCTGAAAATTATTCCAGCACAGTCAAAATCCTCTGAACACAGCATACTCATTACACCCTCTGTCAGTTTGGTGCTTCATCCAAGTAGCATGTCTTTACACATGTGCAACAGCAGCACCCTATAAAGCTCACAGACTTGGGGAGCATTTTGCTTCATGCAAGCATCAATGCACCTGGACACAAGTCATCTGCTTAACTGCTGCCTCTTCCAACAGGAGGTGAGCATTTCCCTGAGTGAGACATTTCATAAAATCATAGAATGGTTTGGGTTGGAAAGGACTGTAAAGATCATCTAGTTCCAGCCCCTCCATTATGAGCAAGGACATCTTCCACTAAACCAGGTTGCTCAAAGCTCCATCCAGCCTGGTCTTAAACACTTTCAGGAATGGCATCTACAATTTGCTCTGCATTTGACAGTGCAGTACTGTGACAAAATCAGAAAAGAATTTAACATGTAGGAATTAAAATCCCTTTGTGGTTTTTGCACCATCTCTGACTTACACTCCCTATTTTGCAGAGCACTTCCAAGTTTCTGTAGAAAGGTCAGCTTATACATGTCAGCAACGGTGTTTTGCCATAGCCTGCACAGGGAGAAGACCCTGTATGTAGCATGAGCTCACACTGCGCCGTACACAGCTCTCACCTTAGTGCTTCCAGCCCCCAGGAGGTCCTGCCCCTTCTAGAGGACTGCAGCTCAAGGACTGTACAGTCACTTGTCTTTTATCATGAGTCACTTGTCTTTCATCACCTACTTTGAGCAGTAGCATCACCAAGCAGAATACTCAGGTACATGCTGAAGGCAACTTTTGTCTACTGCAAGGGCTCCTGCATGCAAAAAGACTAGGTGCAGCCACCAATAAATCAAAGGATAACAACAAAACACAGGCAGCACGGTAACACAAGCAGAGTACTTTTTGCACTAGCTTCTAATTCATACAAGTTGACATTCAGTCTCATTATTCAGCAGCAAAGCCAAGTTTGGGACCTTATAAATTTATTCCTCCCCATGCTCTGGACAATGGTTTCACTGTTGCTGACTTCTTTGCCTGCATATTGTCTGTGGATTTGCTGTTCTCAGATGGAATATGGTGGTTAGCTGCTTGAGGCACTACAAATAGAAAATACCTACTTATTTGACCTATGCTTTAGCAATTGTTAAACAAGGTCGCCTTTGTGTAAGACACTGTATCACAAGGGATAACTGTCTTGAGAGATGCAAGGGTAAATTGGATTAGCTGAGCAGAAAAGGTGCTGATACTGACATAATTTCTTATTCCTAATCTAGTCTTTTGTTCAGTAGTTAAAGTTTTCATTTTGAAACTGTTTCATGCCACATGAACAAGAACATCTCTCCTAAACTAGGTCCGTCCATCCATCTCTGAGGTGGTGGCATGTACAGTTATGGGAGGAGCTCATGACTTCAGCTGTTTAGTATCACCTGAGCAAGCAGCTGGCAACCCTCCCCAAGTACCTCCTTGGCAGACAGGAACAAGAGCAACACATGTAAAGAACAGAGGTAGACAGAAGGGATGAGGCTCTTGGCATCCTCCACGATCCCTGTCTTGCTTAGTAAGGCAGGGCTTTCTTGCAGACCGAAAGCTTACCTGAGCAATCCAGGTAGAGTTGTGACATTCTGATTATCCTCTTGCCTTCCTGATGTCAAACACACCTGTCTACACTCCCAGATATGGGTGAGTTAGCATGCAGAGAGCTCCCAAGTCCACTGCCTAGTCACTGGCACTGTGCTCAGAACCACTGCTGGACTCGGGATGCTTTAGAAGCTGACATGCAATGTGGGCATCATAGTGACTTTTAAATAAACTTTATTTTCACACAGCACGGTAAGTTGCACAGAGCTCAGTTGCTGCAACTGAGGAAGTAGAGCCCCAGCAACACTTCACACACAGGGCTACAATCCTGAATTAGTGGGAAAGGAGCACTACATTCTTTTGTCCTCCAGATGAGTGAGGAGGAGACAGAGACTCTATGGAGCAGAAGTCTCCATGCTTTTATTCAGAGCCCATGATGGTTAAGTAAGACCTCAGAGACAAAGGGCAATTTCCTGAGGACCATGAAATAAGATTGTGGATCCTTCTGGAGAGTGGGTTTCCAATTAGACTGCTTCTACAGAATTCCAGAAATAATTCTTCTTTGAGGTAGCCCTAAATAGATTGAATGTTCATTTAAAGCTCAAATTGCTATTAGCAACAAGAGTTTCAGTTTTCTGGTGAAGATTCACTTTTTCACCAATACATGCAGAGGGAGGACTACTTTCTGATATGGTGACTGAGCATCACCTACAATCTCGTTTGCCCTGGGGTCAAGACAACAAGAAAATTGATTTTTGCACAAATATCACATTTCATATCCCAAGTGTTAAAATAAATTTCCTATAACAGGACAGTAAACAACAAATTGACAACCTTGGTGGTAGATAGCACATTTGCCTTCTGTCAAGACTGAAGAGCAGGTGAGTGTTCAGGAAAGACTCCAGGTACCACTCAGGACAAGTAATAGCATACCAAATCTCAGCAGGATCCAAAGGGCAGGAAGTGTTTTCTATAAAGACAGAGTAGGTAATCACTTTCCTAAAAATGTCACAAATTAACAAACCCAAAGCTTTAGGAAAGGTAAAGGATAACAAATGTTTGGCTCCCTGGCCGTGCAGATCAACCATTTCCATAGTATGTGACAGAAAAAAGACTGTACAGAGCAGTCTGTAGAAGGACTTAAACAATGGATACATGGCAGGAGTGCAGAGAGCAGCTACATAACCAGGATGGGGCAAAACAAGCTCATTGTGGGGGACAGGAACAGTGTGGCCTCCAAAGTCTTCAGCTGTTGGTCGGCTAGCTGACTCTCACTGTATTGCCACCAACTACCCACCTGCTCCATGCAGGTGGGGATGGGGAAACAAGGAGGCAGAATGGTTGATTTTTTAACACAAGTGTTTATTTTCATAGAATCATGGAATCGATTGGGTTGGAAAAGACCTCCGAGATCATCAAGTCCAACCCTTGGTCCAACTCCAGTCCCTTTACCAGATCATGGCACTCAGTGCCACGGCCAAGCTCACCTTAAAAACCTCCAGGGATGGGGAATCCACCCCCTCTCTGGGCTGGCCATTCCAATGCCTGATTACTCTCTCTGGAAAGAATTTCTTTCTGATCTCCAACTTAAATTTCCCCTGGCAGAGCTTAAGCCTGTGCCCCCTTGTCCTATTGCTGAGTGCCTGGGAGAAGAGACCAAACCTCACCTGGCTAGAACTTCCCTTCAGGTAGTTCTAGACAGTGATGAGGTCACCTCTGAGCCTCCTCTTCTCCAGGCTAAACACCCCCAGCTCCCTCAGGCTCTCCCTATAGAACTTATGCTCCAGTCCCTTCACCAGCCTTGTGATTCCAGGTAGGATATGTCAGTTCAGGCTATCATTAAAGGAGACCCCTGATAGACTCTTTAGGAGTGAGTGACAGCCTCACTCAAACAGGCCTGTGCTGGTCTGAGCTACACTGCCATCCCCACTAGTGCAGAGGACTGACAGTTTTCTGCACAGCATGCAAGGCTAAGCAGGCCAAGATGGCACATAACCACCTGCAAATCAGCTTGTTCTACTGCCTGTGATTGTTACTTATGATTTACACATCAAAGCAGTGAAAGTCATTGAGGGATCTCCTTGCACAAGCATTGGAAGCTTTCATCAAAGCTTAGGATCATGCCCTGATTCCATATGTCCCTCTTGATTGCAGAGCACATGATTTCACACATGGGCTCTTCCAGGGGCAGCTTCTTCACCACATAGACCACACCACAAAACCAAAGAATAATCTTAGCCTTCTTGATCAAAATATCTTTTAACCCTTTTGACTCCAACCCAGGTGACATGGCAGGTAAGGCATGATTTTGTTACACATACTGCAGTTTGGCTTAAGTAGGTTTTATAGGTGGGGGGAAATGGTACAAATAAGGAAACAAACTTTCCTGGCTGATTCCCTAACTTTGGAAAGCAGCCTGTGTTTAGCAGGTTGCAGCAAAGAGCTTGATGGAAGGTGCTGGAGGAGTTACCCTGGGCTGTGTTAGGCTTACATTCAGCTAAGGCAAAGCTTATACCCACATAAGTGGTGAAACAGTGGAACAGATTGTCCAGAGAGATGGTCTCTGAAAACATTCAAGGTTGAATGGGACTCTGAGCAACCTGATTTAGTTGAAAATATACCCACTCATTTCAGGGGGATTGAGACTGGATGATCTTTAAAGGTCTCTTCCAATCCAAACCATTTTATGATAATTCCCTACATGCAAAAGCTGATCCAAATGAGATATTATTTAAATTTTCTGGCACTTCAAATGTGGACAGCTCTGAAGAGATTTTTTTATAAAGAGCAACAGCAAGTAACTCAACACAGTAAATAGCATAGCTGTTCAAAAGCCAAAGCTTGGAGCACATGAGCACACACATTTTTGCATAGATTGAGGCTTCATAGAGACTAGCCTGCAGAAGGTTGTTAATACCTAGTTTGGGTAAAACCTGGGCAGTGGGCATAACTTGCTCCAAGGAGATGTAAAAGCTGCAGTGCAAGTGTCAGAGGCGGAGAGCCTCAGTTAGAGATGTAAGCAGGATGACACTGATTCAGGGAAGACTGAGACCTATGTAGATTTCCCAATTTGCCTTCATTGCTCTTTCCCAAGTTTAGCTGTAACATTTTCTCCCAGCAACCACAATATAGGTGCATTTCTTTGGAGATGTAACAAAAAACATGGATAGAACTTGGCAATCGGAGCTGTGGGAAGAGCTGGGGGAGACCCCACCCCAGTGCAGAACTGGGTAATTGTGAGCCTGCCTGGAGCACCCTCTGGCACCAGTCACCACAGCCTGTGACACCACGGTTTCCAGCAAAGGGAGTCTCTGATCTTCGCCCATTAGACTGGAGCAAAAGCTGCAAAAGTGCAGGGAGGCATCACCCCTGAGCAGAGCCCTTCACTTCCCAAAAGTAAGAGCAGGCAAGAGGTTTGCTTTGTTCCTGCCTGACTCTCTGGAGCTATTGGCTGTCCTTCCCTGGGGATGCAGGGCCCTCAGGCTCAGGGGGAAGAGAGGATCCCCTGCTCCTTACAAGTAGTCCGTCATCTTTATGCTTCTTCAGCCTCAGGTCAGTTGCATTGCTTTGCAAGAGTCACCCAAACAGGCTGATACAGCAGTTTAGGGTTTAACATCTGCAGAGTACTAGAGGAAATAGTCCTTCCTTGCATCTCCCTGTATGATGTTTGAGTAGCAGACATTATGAGACACAGCTCAGCAATAACATCTCTTCATACTGTGGCAAGATACAGCCATAAGCAACAGCCCTTGTACCTGTATCAGACCCTCAGTGTTTGTGCATGGTCCTCCTGTAGGATGTGTGTGATGATCAAGCAAGATGGGCATTTGAAAACTATTTTGCATAGATGAGACAGAATATTGTCCCTTCATGCACACACACATACTTTAAAAGATGGCTTCTGGGTAACATACTGGATGTGTCTGCTTTCCCTCTGCCAGGCACAACAGCGTTTTCCAAACAGGAGAAAATCCAAAGCAGACCCACTGAATGGGAAAATGAGACCTCTCAGAAGGGACTACCTGGAGTCCTTACCAGTGCTCCAAGTTATTTTTGCCCTCTGACCTAGTTGCTTTTACCACTGTGAAACATCTTGAAAGAGAAAAGTACATAAGGGTTAGCTATTATCATTAGGCTTAAACAAAATGATGGGGACATCAGAAGCTATTAATCCAGAGATGTCATAATCCGAAATCAGCCTTCAGATGAATGTTATCACAGCTCTAATCATATATGAAACACCAATGATGAAAATCACCTCCAAGGAGCTCTCTTGTTAGTAGCATGTACCATTTACAACCCTTTTGTTCTCTGAAGCCTGTAAGTTCGTCCATTGGTTTTCAAAACAGCAGTTAATACAAGCACATTAAGTGAGCAGCTGGGCTGTTCCCTGGAGTTGCTAGGTCTTCAAATTTCATTCTGAAAACAAGGGTTGAATACACATGCAGAATCCAAAGAACCTGAGATTAGGAGAGAATTTGTCAATTTAATTCATCAGTGTCTGTTTTCACGGTTAAAAATTTAGGTGCTGAGACTAGTCTAACTAGCAAGCTCTTGAACAAATGTGTGTACAAAAGTCCCATTAAAGGACTTCTGATTAAGATCAAAAGTGTCCTTTGAACAACCCGATCGCAATGCCTTTAACAGAGAAGTCTCAAAACTCAGGCTGAACTTGGGAACCTCTACAGGCATTCATGCACATACTTGTTTGTGTTTTTTGAACTGTTCATTAAAGAGAGACTTTGTGTAAACCAATATTGAGTATTTCTCAGCCAGAACAGGTCCAGTGCTTTAAACAAGAGTAAAATAAACCACAGTACAATTCCATTATTGCATTAACAAAATAGCCATTGTGAACTGTTGCCTATATTGGTGATAGTGTGTAAGAATTCTCCACCCTGCATTCTCAAAGATAGAAAGCACCTTCTCCTTTGCTAAGCCAAGCAGAATTGCCCCAGGGTCATTCACAGCCAGACTTTGCCAATGGGTTTACATTGGCACCTCTCCACTTAATCATTCTGCTCTAGACCCCAGTTGAGTCATCTGCTCTGATGGTTAGCAGAAGTTACATCAACACCAGACACGCATGAAACATCATCTCTTTCCTCTGGTTGAAGTCTATCAAGGCTGCAGAGTCCAGGCACCAATCCCAGGGAAAGTTGGGAGCACAAGCCCAAAGTTCAGCACGTTGCTTTGTAAACCCCCCTGGCTACAGAAGTGGGACTAATGTTATTCCTGTAACGCCAGCAGGAAGTGCTTGTTTCTGTCTTTTAACTAAACTAAACTGATTAGCATTCATTCTACTTGAGTCTATTTTGATCCCCAGCAGTTTTGCTTGCCACCATGTTACTTGCCTCTTTTGTGCAGCTTTTTGGAGAACCCAAAATAACACCTTTGAAAGTCCTGCTAATGAAAGCCCATACTCCTTTACCCATCTCTGAACTGATACAGTCAGAGGACTCTTTGGTTGGCAAGGTATGACATGCAAGGACAATCTTCAAGCCTTTGTTCCACATTGGGGTTTTTTTTCAACCCATTTGGTACAAGGATTTCTGTAATGCAACTTCCCTGATCAGATTCAACCACTACTTACAATATAGGTGCTCACTCCATTTGCTGCTGGGCAGTCCTGACAAAATGTGAATGGAATAAAATCCAAACACAACTGTGATCCTATGCTCAAAAGGTCTGCTGTTGTTTCTTCAGCTCTCTGCCATTTCCTAAACCAACCATGAAAACATAATGTTCTTGTTTCTTCTAAAACAAGAACATGGCCCAGAGGGCCCCCTCAGACCAACCTGGACAACAGAGAGGGTTTTTTACTGTTTGGCAATTGTGGGCAGGGATGCAGGACCCAGGCTTTTGCATGGCTTGAAGAGCTCCCCTCCCCACCTGCTCCAGCCCTGTGCTTCTTTTAACTTCCCATCCCAATCATGGGCTTACAATTAATTAATCCAGACTTTCTCCAAAGTGCCTCTAGGCCTGATCCCAGTTCAACCATTTTTAACTCTATGTAGTTACTCACAACTTTGTTCATTCATCTCCTGCCAAAATATGTCTTTAGCATCATCTCTCAGTCTGCTGGTCTGGAGGGCAAGTGCAAGAGAAAAGAAAGCAAACCAATTAATTTTTAAGATTAGCTTTGACTAGGTTTTGTTTTCTGTTCTTGCAAAGGACTCACTTTTTGCCAATTTAGTTTTAATGAAAATTAAACCATTCAACCCTCCTTCCCAGTTAGTTTAGCTTTTAAAAAGACTGGCCTTATTAGCAGCCCATGTAGATCATTGGTAGATTCAGGACACAGCCATTAATATTTCTCTGCCTAGTGCTCAAACTCCAGCATTACAACTGTCTGAACTGATAGATCACATTATCCAAAGCTTTGTGGGAAGGGCATTGAACTTCAGCTCCAGACAAAGCCTGTGTTGAAATCTGTTGGCATTTTAACAATGAGTTTACCACTTGCAGAACATGGAATGTTCTTTCTTTTTTTTCCTTTTTTCCCCCAGCTAGATACACAGGTTAATATGTGTTGCTTTCAAGAATGCTGTGGGTGTTATTCTTCTGTTTATTGACATACTTTTCTAAGAGCAGACATTAGATATGTGGAGCTGCCATTACTCTTGTGAACACTAACATCCTATTTTCAGTAACTCCTCCAACCTTCTTTGTTATCTTGGATTTCATAAAAACAACTTCCTTTGAACTCCTGATAAATGGTTCTGCATATAACTATGAGCACACTTACCTCTTCACAATTATGCAGGATCTCCCCATTTTCCAGGTTTGCCAATAACAGAAGAAAACTTAACTCTGCAAAGCTCTTTACTAAAATAGCTGAGTTTTACATCAGCACATAGTTTGGTCTTGGAAGAGCTTACCTTACAGAAACACTTATAATTGAATTAAAAGAAGACAGGGATTATGTTAATCAACAGCATCACTAGCACAAATTTATTAAATAGTAACTCAAAAGTTTTCCTTAAGAAGATTCCTAAGCAGTCATTCATGCAATAGATAGCACAGAGAGGAGGGATAAGAAGCTGAAAAATACCTGCCTGCAGCTGCATCCCTTCCAGAGTCTTTTATAGCAGCAGATAGAGTGGTCCTGCTGGGAGTACACAGGCTCAGCTGGAGAGGGAAAAACACCTTAACAGCAGTCCCTGAACAAGGGGGAAGAAAGAGGCTGGGAGAGGAAGAAAGAGCTTTCAGAACCACAACAGATGTCAGCTATTTGAAATGATTGGCTGCCCTCAGCTGTCCTGAAAGGCATGGTGCCCAGCTCCTGGCTGGTGTGTAATGTCTCCTTGGTGTTTGCAAGACTTTGGTGAGCCCTTCCAAAAGCACAGTTTAAGAGGCACCATAGGCTTTTCTGATTTTTGAGATCATGCCTTCCCTGAGTACCTGGGAGAAAAGCTGCTTTCTGTGCATTGGCTTCAGGACTTGCTTCATTTGTTCTCCAGGTGAGCAGAAGCTGTTTTAAGTGCCAGGGCTGTGCTTCCCCACTCCTGCAGTTTGGCTAGCCCTGGCAGGGAGGCGATGCCCCACAGACCTTGCCATCATATTGGGCTCCCCAAGCTTTGCAGAGCAGCTGGGAGCTTGTGCAGAGCTGAGCAGTTGGCTTTTCTCTTCCAGAAATGAGGAATAGCAATGTGTGTACTGATGCTGGAGAGAGCAGTACTATATTTTGGAATATCACTTTCTGCATGTTGCCATTTGGGCTGACACCATAGGAGCATGAAGTCAGCATCACAGAAGAGGACTTGTAGCTCCAGTGGCCTGGAAGACTCCAGCCCCTGCAACACAGCTGGTGAGTCAGGTGATCCCCAGGGCTGAAATACAGCTCATCTCCCCAAGGAAACCTCCCTCTTGAAATAAATCAGGGTTGGAAATTTTGCACCAGTCTGATACTTCCCTGCTTCTGGGAACAGAGATAGTTGTTGGTGATATTCTCTGCTGTGCAGCTCCATCTGCCGTGACACAGCCCCAGGGAGGTCCTGGCAGGGACACGGGGACTTGCCCAATCCGACAGCAGTCTTGAAGGCAAAAGGCCACTGCTGGAAGCTGGGCACCCACAGAGCTTGGGCTCCCTGCCTTCCTCTGTGGGAAATATTTGTAATGTGGAAGCATCGAAGTACTGCCCATGATCTCAAGAGCGTCAGAGAGGTGCACGGAGGCCGTGAGGGAGATGTCCGTGGGCAGAACGTGCCTGTGGGGGGCGAGTGGCCGGGGCCGAGCCATGCACAGCCCCTTCCATCAACCGAAGAGGTTTCCTGGCACAGAGGTGCGCTTTTCCTCGCTGTCGTTAAACGGTGGGATGAGTCAAAATCAGCCTTCTCCAGGCTTTGCTCTCCCAGATGCACTGATTTCACATTCGCCTGCAGAGGGAGACGGCTTCTCTTTATTAGCCAAATTTTGTTGACACAGTTTGGTGCCGCCACCTTACCAGGCTGGAAAAACCAGCCGCGGAGTTGACGTGGCCCTCCTGCAGCCCACGGCCAGGCACTCCCGTGGAGGTGCTGCCAGGGGTACGCGGGGACCCTCCCAAAGCCAAGCAGCGGGGATGATCAGCAGCAGTTTATGAGCTGGTTGCAAAGTCCCTCAGGGGAGCAGCCTCTGAAGCAGTGCCAACTCCGCTGTGCGCTCCCGAATGGTGCAGCGGCTGGCGCTGGGGGCTGAGGGGAGGAGCCGTGCGAGAGAGTGGCTTCACCCCTTCCCTGTCCCCTGCAAGGGGCTGCTCCCGCAGAGGAGAGAGTTTGGGCAGAGCTGGACAGCCAGCACCTGGAAAACACACTCATTGGCAAACCCAGGGTGTTTGCAGCGCCGGGATGGCTCCCGATCTCAGGGCTGCCGTGCCTCGCGCACAGAGCAGGTTTGTGAGGAGCTGTGGGGCCGGGTGAACCTGAAAAGCTGGCTCATACATGCCCTGAACACCTCCCCGCCGCAGAGCCAGTCGAGGCCTCGCAGCGGAATCCGCACACAGCAGCGAGACTGCCGGCATCGCTGCGTCTCGCTCCGGCTGCCCGCGCCTTGCGAGAGCAGGACAGAGGGGCAGAAAGCAGCTTTGCACTGTGCCGGCCTTAGCTGGGCTTGCAGCACCTGTGTGAGGCTTCTTCAGCTTTCTGAGAAGTATTGACTCATGTCCTACTTTTCCTTGAGGGGAAAAAAATAAAAAAAAGGCTTGCTCCCTGCTTGCTGCCTCATAAACCGCAGTTATAATTTCCCAAGTTACGCCAGAGCTCTACTTGCCTGCCTCAGTACCTGTGACGGGGGAGGGCTCTCAGTAACTGAGGTGCCCTGTGCCCAGAGATCAGGCACCAAGATGAAGGCAGAGCTGCCTGAAGGACAAAGCTCACCTACATCCCTTCCCCCACAAAAGCTTTTAATGTGTGTGACAGGCCACTCATTATTTCTAATTTAACTTAATAACTAGCTTAATGCCTTGTTATACTTTCCTTTTGTATTCAATACTGAAAGAATAACAAGGAGAAAAGTTTTCAATTGGAAAAGATTTAAAGAGGACAGGAATAAAGCTGGGAAAGCTAGAGAAGCTCTGATTTTTAAAGAGTATATTCAAATACTTCCATAAAACAACCTCATAACTGTACATAGCTTTTTGTGGGCAAGATTCATCACTTCAGAGTGTTTTGAATGTTTTGACAGTGTCCTTGGGCAGACTACATTAGAAGTAGTTCTCATCAAATTGTTAAATCATTTTTAATAGACTATATATATTTTGACTCCCTGGATAGGTATGCCTCCTAACTCTGCAATACCTTTGGAAATGATAGTCATGACAAATTCAAGGAGTTAAGGGCATATCTGATAGGAGACAACATGCTAATGCTGCATGTGTTACTGGCTTGAACTTCTTTCTGGAATTGTGACTAGCAAGGAGTCAGCATAGGGAAATAGACTAACACTTTTGTAAGCCCACACAGGCTCCTTGGGGCTCAAACATTTCTGTCTGCTCTTTTGTTTGCAAGCAAAGCAAAGTATAGGTCTCTGTCCCCATCAGGCCATGGTGTCCCTGCCAGTGCACCAGTTTGCAAACACGATGCCTTTGTCCCCTTGCTACTTTTTCTTAAAGTTCAAAACAATCCAAGATTGTCACCAATCCACAACCTTGCCAACTCTCTTGCTATATTCAGCTTAATCTGAACATCCAAACTCTCACGTAGGCAGCAGTAATGATCTCCTTCTTCCACCTCAGAGATGACAAAATGCCCCACCTCCACCCCCTTATCCACGCTCATCTGCTAGGAGATGACAACAAGGTCACCATAGTGCAACTGGCAACAGGCAGGAATACTGAAAACTTGTGGCAGTATCTTTTTTAATGCAAAAATAAACCCCAAATCCCATCAACCTTTAAATTTCAACTTGCAGATAGAAAGGTGCCAGGCAGACAGTGTTTCTACCACTTATCTAGAACACCTGTTTTCCCCCTAATATGTGTTAGCAGCTCACCTTGTTCTGATCTCTGTCTATGTCCCATTAGGGACAACTAAACTCCGCATCCTCAGCTCAGAGGGCTCAAAGCCACAAAGGGCTACTATAGAGGAAGACTCATGGGTTGCCATGCCCACCAGTGACTGGTGTCAGGCTTGGGCATCCCAGAAGGCAGCAAGAAGTTCCAGGAAGAGCATCTTCTGTCATGAGACAGTCACAGCTCCCAGATAGTTACAGGTTAGGACTATGGGCTCTTCTCATATGTCATTGATGGCAAATGAGATCCTCATCTGAAGTCACCTTCACCATAGCCCCTCTGCAAGCTGAGGGTTGGGGAAGCGAAGATAGCACTGCACTATCCCAACCGAGAGCAGCCCAGGAGCCCAGCCAAGCTGCTGTTTCACTGGGATGTACATGATAACACACTTTTTATCCAGAAAGAGAAATGCATGCAAGAGTAAGCAAGGGCAGAGCATGGAAACACCACTGAGGGCAGCTGTGGCAGTGAGGTTACCCTCCAGTTTGTGTCAGCAGTGCAATGGCCCTGGCTGGGAGCACGGAGCAGAGCCCTGGACACTCAGCATGGGACACTGCCAGTGGGACCATCAGTCAGCACTGTGGGTGGGTTGTGCAACTGCATGCAAGTGTGGGTTTGTCTCAGAGTCCAGGGTGAGTAAAAACACATTAGGTGTCACTCCATACCATGTCCCCAAGTGGGGCAACAGTAGGCCTGTACACATCAAAATGAGTATGTGTTTCCCTTTTCTGAAAGGCCAGAGCTTTCTGCTTCTATAAACATGCTGTATGACCCATATGCCTACAACCAGATCTCCAAGCTATTGACTGCTCTTCCTGTGGTCCTGGCACTTGCATCCGTTCCAGGTTCTTCTTTCATCACAGGTTTAGAGATGCCATGGGCGTGGGTGTGTGCCACATGCTGGCAGAGGAGGGAAGGCACTGCATGAAACCCTCTGGAAGGGCCAAAAAATTGCTGACGAAGGTACGCAGAGACCAGAGCAGCAGTAACAAAAAGGAAAAAGCACTTTAATCTTGCTTGAACAACTTCCTATTACAAATATCACAGGTTCACATTAACCAAGACCAGAGAACTGCCACACAGGAGAAAGAGTATAACTTTATTTTAAAAAACAATAATTTAGTTCAAACACAAACAGGATTGCAAAGGGGTCATTGAAGCAGGAAGAACATTATTTACCCATGGAATTTAAAACAGACCAATTTTGCTCTCTTGTAGATAATACTTGCAGTGCCCTTCCCTGCCCACTGCTCTTCTTCAGGTCCTCACCTGCACATAAAGGTATCCTGACTCCTGAGGCTCTCAGTAACAAGACAGAGGAGAAATGGTGTCTGCCACTCATGAAATGCTGTTCCTACCTTCAGAGCCTCCATCATCCAAAAAGCCAGAAGAACAACACCAGCATCTAAACCAACGTGCAATACAAAGGGAACAACTTGCACTCCTCCCTGGAAGTCTACCTACCCATGCCCCATTCCCAGCATCCTGGCCAAGTGCTCCCACCCACACCTGAATTCGCCCCCCCGCCCACAGGTGCTGTACACAGAGGTGTGCACACAGGCCTTTGCAATACTCCTCACTCCCCACTCTCTTCTCATGCAGACCCACAAATATTTCACCTCTCTCTGTGCCTGCATGCCATACATTTCTTGGCACAGCAGCAGTTCATTTCACAGTGACAGGATTGACTCTGGAACACACTGAGCCACTATTGCAGTTTCTTCTCTTCTGTGAAGTGGCCTTTCATGCAATTGCCATTCTGATACACAGGGTTGGCCCTCTTCCTTCTGCACCACACCACAGATTTGTAGAGAACAAATCCAGTACCAGCCAGACACAACAAGAGGAGAGCCAAGATGTCCAGGCAGAAGTACTCATATAAGGAGAGGTCATAGACAGCAGGGCGAAGATAGGGTGCCCCATTGTGACGAAGGATGTACTCCAGCCAATACACTGTCCTATTGAGAGCATGCATTGGTCTGTCCAGGTGCAGAGCTGAGATGAGCTGGGCTGCTTTTCTGTAGCTGCAGGGGAAGAGGACAAGAAGTTAACCTTTTGACATGAGCTTCATTCCTGAGAAGGGGGCTGAGACATCCAGTGATGCTTTCAAGTCCCAAATAATACCTTGTGAGAAGGGCAAATTTCTTCCATTCTTCTCCTGAAAGCCACTCTGATGGCAATTGCCAGCCACGGAAGCACAAACCAGAGTATATTTACTTTGTGTTTTGTTAACAATACTGACAGTTCAGCTCACAAGTACCTGTTCAGTGAGTTCATGTGTGCTGTACTTTCTGAGGGGAACTTGCACACAAAACCTCCTCCAGCATCAAGTAAAGTTACACACTTGATGACTGGCCAAATGCTTCAAGGTACCAAGTTGCAACACCTCCCAATATGTAAGAAATATAAAATATTAAGAAAATCAAGCTCTCAGCCAGTATTTCAAGTACCAGCAGTTTCATGTCCTGTTAGAAAATGGGAGCCCTGTGCCACTGTGATGCAGCAGTTCTAGTAAAGGGCAGAGTATCCAGTTGTCAGAACAAACAGATGGAGCATTACCTGCAGTCCCTTCTCTGTTTCTGCAGAAAGCTGTTTGAACAACACCAGAGGAAATCCCAAGGTGAGGTGTCATCTCACTTTCCCTGGTGATATGCTAACATTAAGAGAAGAGGTCTGTGTCCCAACATTTCAGAAAGTTTTCTAAAAACATTACAGTCAGAATCAAACAGGACTAGATCACACTCTCTAACAGCAAATGCTGGAGTATCTCCTCCTGAACTGCATCTCAGGATTTTGAGGCACTAACACACCTGGCCAGCTGAGCAATGCTTGCAACTGTGCTTCATCCAGAAACCATCACGGACTGGGTAGGGGTCAACACAACAACACACTGGTCCCTACACACAGTTGGCATCAAGGAAGAGCTTGATGCTTCCAGACATCTCACCTGGGGTCAGAGATGACTGTGATAACTGCCTGGTAAAGCTCCTCTTCTTTTACTCTGCTCCAGTCCATGAGTATACCCATGCCCTTCGCCTGCACTCTGGTCATGATGTCAAACTGGTCCCCATAGAAAGGAAATCCCACCACAGGCACACCGTGATAAATTGCCTCAAATACACCATTCATCCCACAGTGGCTGACGAAGGCTTTCACGTTCGGGTGGCCTGCAGGTAAAGAAATGGCAGCAGGTCAGTGCCTTCCATGTTGAAACAGGGCTACCAGGGGCTACACACAGCATTGATGTATACTTAGGGAAAACCAGGCATGCTGAGCAGAGAGAATGCTACCCTTTGGGAACACACCTGACCTTTGGCAGCCCAGAACTTGCTGATCAGCACCTGGAGGAGAAGAGAGATTGGAGCCAAGCAGCTTCTAGCAGATGTTAGGTGAGGATCATGTTTTGTATAGATCAGACTCACAGGAAGCAGCAGACTTAGACCCACACAGATGCTGTTGTACTTTTATGCCTTTGCTGTGGCTTGGGCTAAACCCCAGGGATGTTGCCAGCAGCACACACATACACAGAACCCAGCCTTACCTAGCAGGTCATTCTGGGGCAGCCACCCCATCATCAGCGTATTCTCGCCCAGGCTTCTTGGCTTCTGACCAAAGTATCTGTGGGAGGAGACAGAGGAGGGGTAAAAAAGGGAAGAGAAAGACACAGAGAACAACAATAAATTCAATCAGATTGAAAGATAGAAAGCAAATTCTGTGTTTTGAAATTAATCCCCCCTCAACATTGGTTTTCATCCAACTCAAGTTAAAGGAATCCCATTCCCTCCTCACCTCCATACCACCCTTTGCGGGAGCCGAGCAAACGCGCCAGCCATCTTTTCCACCAAATCACTTGGAAGAGCTCGGATCCCAATGCCAAAGGAGACAACAACTACACCTGCCTCTGCTGCTTCCACCCAGAGACGCAGACCCTGTGGGCAAAACACACACAGCTGCCTTGAAGTCTTGATAGAGAAAGGCTCTTCCCACTCTTGCCTCTGTCAGTAGAAAGTTGTCAACAGAAAAGCCAAATCCACCTGGAGCACAAAGCTACAAGGTTTTCACCAGGCAATGAACTCTAAACTCACTGATTTCTGCACCCAGCCAGGCAGAAATTACTTGAGAACCTGCTGGTCTTGGGAGCTTGTAGGCTGTTGTCCAAAATTTGCATTTTACAGCATTACCTTGGGCATTGGAGGTAACACAATTACTCCTTGACAAGGTTCTGACAACATAGGGCCCATGTAGGAAATTCTAAGCAGAGAAGGAAATTGGAGTAAAAAGAGCAAGGCTATTTTCCCATCACCACTAAGACAGGAGGCCTGTCAGGGTCTCTAACTGTAGGCCAATACAACAGACAAAACATCCCACAGTCAGGAACAACACCTTGCTAGAGATTCCCCACACACTCTCCAATGCTGAAGGCTCCTGGAGGTGGCAGAAGGTTTTGCTATCTTGCTAGGAGGCTTCTACCCATTCTTGATAGCTACTTGCAGGCAGCAGATTTATTTTTTGATCACTAGGCAGAGAGGTAGCTACAGATCCAGTAAGAACCACAGTTACTTGTTCTTCATTTAGAAGCTACCTGTAATGCTACATAAACAGATGTATATCCAGAACAGAGTCTGTACTTTTTTCCACCAAGGCCAGAAGGCAGCAGGGAGAAGGGATCAGACACCACAGCTGCTGTGGAGCAAACATAGACTCTTCCTCTTTATGGATTCTGCCCTGCTTCAAGTTTCCCATCTATCCCAGTCAGCAGCATTTTAGGGAGGTTTAATAAAAACTACCTTCAAATATGAATACTTCCTTGAAATAAACATGTAGGAGAACATGAATGGCAAAAAAAATTCTTTCTGTTATTAAAAGAGAAAAACAATGTGAATAATTCAGAATGTTACTAGTAGTCTGTAAGTTAGAGGATCCTAGTACAAAAGTGTTACTCAGTGTTACTCTCTGGAGATATTTGTCCTTGGTTGTGTGCTTCAGGGACTCAAGCCTATCTTTGCAGAAATGCTTAAAAGGCCCTAAAACAATCCAAGAATCAAAAAGTTTACAACTGAGATTTTTGGTTTCTCTGTTCTCTGAGTTTCACAACCTTTGAGAAGTACAACCACTGAAACTGCTACAGAAGAGAAAGTGGTAGTTTTACTTTTCTAAATAAAAGTACAGTGACTCACAAAACAGATGATATGTTTTCCATTCTAATTGGGCCTAAAGTTTTGACTTTCATAAACAGCATTAAAGCTATTAGGGAAACATGGTTGACCACCAAACATTCTCACTACCTCTCAAATACATACCTATATTTCACCAATTCCTAGTTAGGAGCACTCAAAAATCATAGTGTTTCAAATAGGAGAAAATAAACACCTTAATGACATAACCCTGCTCCAGCTCAATGGGACATTTTTAAGCTACACTTAGACCTACAGAGGCTCTCTCTTCTGTTGGCATCCTGTAAGCTGGACACAAACATGCTTACCTGCTACCCTGACAGCCACCACCCACTGCAGGGCTCTGGACTTATCTCCATCATTCTTTCCTTAGGCACCCTGGGATCTGTTCTGGAAGCTGTAAAGCACATGAGTAATGCCCTAGCAAACTACTCCCTTCTTTATAAGGCAGGTAGGTATGCAGGCAGATTGGATCAAGCCAGTGTTTTGCAAGAGCTGTGACACAGAGCTCTCTGACACAGCTTTCAGAGCACCCTACGTGCATTTCATTACCTGCATGCCATGCCACATGGGAAAGGCTGATGTGCATACACATTCAGAGAACTGATTTTCTGAGACACTTGATCTCACTTTTTTCTTTATAACTGAAAAATATTGGCATCCAGTCTCAATTAAAGCTGCCATCAGAGATCCTGACTGGCCTCTAATAATTTGAAAGTTGAAATCTTATCTTCATTTCAGGCCTGTAGTCAGGACACCAGGACAGCTTGACTGCTCAAGTTTTATTATCCAGGTTTATTTCCCCCCAGTGTTTTTCAAAGTGGTAAGGTAATAAGTGTAATGGCAGACAGATCCTGCTCTGTAACAATACTGTCTTTAGTGGAGACTTTAAGAGCTTGTCCCTCTGAATTTATTACTGGGATTAGTGAGGTATAGGCCAGAGAAAACTCCACAGGCATCCTAGAGGCTTTCTCTCACAGTTGGACCTTGAGAAAAAGGGGATGATAGTCCTCTGTTTTGTAACTTTGGGATTCTGCATTGAATTTGATGAGGAAACAAGCAAGGTTCTTATGATTACAAGCTCAAGGGCAGAAATGCCCTGAGAGAAATAGGGTGAATGAGAAAATTCTGGATTAACATGTATCAGTGATGAGGGAATAAAGATTAATTGTTCTTCCCATTTCCACTTCAGCATATGAGCAAACAAATTACTCATGATCCAGTCCCAGGGGTGACACTTCCAGCTTAGGAATTCCAAACCCCACTTTAGAGTGGACAACTTAATTCTACATCCTCTCTGCAGCCTAACAGCCCTCAGTGTTCTCCCTGATGTACCCACAAGCACCAAAACAGCAGCTTTCCAGACTCCTGGGGCTTTAGAACTTTCACAAGGTTCTTCAAAAGAAGATCTGTACTGAGTAACTCCCCCAGTTAACCTGCAATTATAGCTCAAAGTTTTCCTGGACTTACCACTGGAAGGGGCTTTGCAGGCTCAGCGAGGATCCCCCCTGTGAAAATTACATGGGGGAGCGTTGGACGGGGAAAGTCCAACACCACATCATTACAGAGGAAGAAAAGACTAGTTCCATGAACAAGGTCCAACATGGATGTCCTGGGCTCCACCCTATGCTTCTCCATGAGACGTTCAAACTTGGGCAGGATGACCAGCTTTGTAGCCACACGAGTGATCATGTAGACTAGGAGATTCCAAGTCCTACCAAAGAAGTCCATCCTGTCTGTCATCAGGGAATTGAATTCAGGGACATAGGCAATGGGGGAAGTGGCACCAATCTCTGCTGGGAACCAGAAACCAGTGGAAATCACAGCATATTTGACATGTAGGATGTGGGCCAGGATAAATCCGCACATCTCATTGGGGTCCACCAACAGCAGGTCAAAGTGCTCAAACTGGAGTTTCTGCAGAAGGGTAGAGTTTCCCAGTACTAGGTCACAGTTTTCCAGGTACTTCTCCAAAAAGGAAAACACCTCCAGAGAGGTCATCTTCCCTTGAAAGACACGCTTTATCTTCTCCTGCACCCAGGCGTCCGCGCTCTCTGTGCTGAAGATCCCCCAGTACCTCTGGACACGGAAGCCAGGCAGGTGGGTTTCCACGTCCCGACCTTCATGAAGAAGTAGCACAGGGTCATGGCCCCTGTCAGTCAGCGCTTCTGCCACTCGCATGAAGACTCGCAAATGGCTGTCAAAGACTATAGTGGGCATGATCAGCACCTTGGCACAGTGAGATGGCTCCAGAGTGAATGCAGTCACTAGGAAAAGAAGAGCAGCAGGGCACAGTAGCACCTTCAACATCTTCATCACTGCAAGGAGAGGAACATGCCATTAGTGTAGTATGAAATGCTCTGTCCTGCACTGAGCGGCTAACAGCTGCGATTGTAGCTGCAAGCCAGAAGCTCACAAGCTGGGAAAGGAGAGCAATCTGGAGCTCTTCACTGGGGAACATTCATCCCCATCCATCCGCCTTTCCCTGAAAAAACAAAAAACACCCACAAAACAAATACCTAAAAACCTCTCCCAACAACTAAAGTTATATATCAGGATATATCGTGGAGTTTTCCATAAAACCTCTTCTCCATGCTCCTAAGGCTCAAACACTAGCAGACTGACTTAGAGTGATTAACTCAGCAGAGAGTTAGAGGGAGAGCAGCTGGAGGAGCTCTGCTGGGTCACAGCACCAGCAGGGACACTTGCTGCTCAGTCCCTGGTTACCGCTACAGAACCAGCTCAGCTGGATTTCATTTCTATTTCTGTCCAGCCAGAGCGGCTGGTTCCCTCTGAGCCCTTGATGTCTGTGCACGCTCGCAGGAAGGCTTGCAGAGCTGGGTGGGAATGCCAAGAGGTGTGCTCCGGCTTTGGCCCTCACATGGCTAGCAAGGCACCCTGCTCAGCACAGACAGGGCGGGAGCAAATCCAGGTCACACTAGAACTTGCCAAGAGAAACTGCAATCCCTGAGAGCACAACAGGGCTCTGGACAGAGAGCTGCTCCACTACAGATCAGTCATGAGAGGCTCTGGGAAAAGGGCTGGGAAGGGAAAGCAGGTGCCAGGATACTCATCCACTGGAAGGGAGGCAAATGCAGAAAGCAACCCCAGAGATAACATGCAACACCCGTGGCACACTGACGCCCCTTAGTCACACTCCTAAAACCGTCATCCCCTTCTCAGTTTGGTGAAACACCCAACATTTCTGTTGTGTAAGGGATGTTGCTACATCACTGGAATCAAACGCACCTCACCCACACCTAACATTATTTTGAGAAAAGAATTACATGATAATTATTTGGGAATAGTCAGAAGCAGAGTCATTTTCTGATGACCCAGTTCAGACATGCTAAGAAGTAGGGGGAAGGGGAAGAAGTTAAAATGGGAACAATTAGAACTGGATTTTGGATGGCCCCACACACTAAGCCCTGGAAGAGCTTCAGGGACATGATAGAACAGAATTTGGTACAAGATCTTCTGACAGTCTTTCCACTAGTGCTTGATCAATTGAGAGGTGGGAAAGAAAGTCATGGACAAGATCCTGCTAAATACAATCTTCAGACTACCCTCAGATTCCGGTTGTCTCTGGTCAAAGTAAGCAAGTTAGGGTCCAGACATGGGAGAGTAAAAGTGTCCCTCTCTTCCTCCATTGCTTTCCTGTCCCATGTGGGGATACGATATGGGAAGGAAACAGAGCAGGTGCTTGTTGGGACCTTCCCCTATTTCAAAGGCAACTCCTACTGGTGCTTGGACTCCCACCCTTCCCACCAAGGGTCAATCATGTGACTGTGCCTGCAGGAGTGGTAAGAAACATGAGAAATCCTAACAGATACCAAGGGGGTTGTTGTACTCAAAGAGCAAGAGCTCCAGGAGAATGGAGGCAAAGGTGATGGGTTGGAGAGAAGAGATCATAAGCTCTGCAAGGAAAGTAAGGATCTGCCCAGCATCTTGCCTCCCCATCAGCAGGAACAGGCTGGCCTGCAATAAAGTGTTGGTCACAACAGAGCTAAACTCCACCAAGCCAGTCTAGCTCTTAGCTTACTTGAGAGGTCCAAAGGAAATTTATCTTGTTCAACACCAGGGAAGATAATGCATTTGGCTATGACACTGTGCAGCAGATTCAGAATACATGCTGCTTCCGGGAAACAAGGGAGGGATGGCAGCCACGTCCTCTTGGTCTTCTCTAGGACGGCAGGGAGCTTAGGACAGGTGCAGGAATAGGCTTGTCCTGGGGCACCTCATGGGTCATACACACACATAAGTATGGTTGAGAAGAGTAGAAGAGGTTTTATATGTGGGACAGCATGTTTTCTCATTGGGCAACAAGTAAAAGGTTAAGAAATAGTGCAGATGAAAGGAATAGTTACTTAAAGAAAATTTTGTCTTCCATCTTCAGCGAAGACCATGTTCTACCATGGACCTAAGTGCCAGGCATCACCCTCTAGGGGCTCAGCCGGGACCATCTAGGGGCTGCCAAAATCCAAATGACAAGCTAGCAATCTCAACCCTCAGGTCAGGGGCAGATGCTGACACAGTGAGACTTGCAAACTGCTCTTGGCAGCTTCATCCTTTCCAACATCAGGAGAAACCCCTAAAGGTGTTGGCTCAGGAACCTCCTCTCCCTGCCCAGGCAACAAAGGACGCTGTAAATCTTCCTAAGTGGTGAAAGGATGCCAGACTGCAGAAGAGACCTTTTTTTCCTACCCCAGCTCAATACCACCAGAGATAATCTCTGCTCTGTCTGTGGCTGAAGAGGTATCCTGGCCACAGCTCCAGTCCTAGAGCTGTGCTGGATACACCAGACACATCCCTGATTTTTAGTGTTCCTGGGATATAATGAAGGCGTTACTACCAGCACAAAGGGCAGTGCTCTGCTCTCTGTCCCTTGTTCAGCAGCTAGTCACTGTTACAATCTCAGGTTGACAGCAAAGAGGAAAGAAGTCCCAGACCTAGAAAAGGGCTAAATGGCCCAGATGAGGGAAGGCTCAAAATCCACCTGCTGACCTTCCTGCTTTACGTCTTACTGACACTATGCAACACAGCTGCACTATGAGGTTTGCAGCAGGGTCCTCCTCAAGGGCAGGTGCTGTGGGCAGCACAGCATTGTCCACAGCACAGGACTCAGCCCAGCTCTCTGGCTAGAGGAGCACAGCTGTTTGCACCCACTGAGGGCTGCAGGCAGGTAGCCTTCAACAGAAACCTTCAAACTTCTGGGCACCGGAACGAGATTCTGTAGAGACGTGAATTCACAGCTTGTGCCTTGATGGAGCTGCAAAATCCAAGTAAATGACATATCCCACACTAGACCTGAGAGCAGAGTAGACAGAATCACCTCCTCGTTTGTGGTCTGGAAGTTCTGGACCAGTGGCTAAATCACATAAATATTGCAAAAATAACCCTGGCACTGCAAGTAGGCTTGTAAAGAGAGAATAGACCCTTTCCTGTTTTCACGGCAATGCTTGGTGGAGTCATGCAGAGCAATCCCCTAACATAACAGTTAACACTGGAAGCCAGAGCAAGGATTCAAGGGAACTGATAGAAAAGCCCGTGCCACAAAGGCTTTAAGTTTCACCACTGCAGCGCACAAACCAGAGCAGGACTTCAGTGAGAAGAAGACCAAAACCTGTTGCAGGGGGGAAGTGAGACTTTTACTGTAGGCAGCAGCGTCCCTGCCCTGCACACCTGGCCACACTCAGTGGCTGGGAGTTTGCTTTCAAAGCCACAATAATCCATTGACATTAAAATGGGAGGCAGCAGAAAGGGAGCAGAGAGAGCACAGCGCTCTGAAACCCCCCTGAGAAACCTCTTACTGGGCTGAAATTTGCCCCACAATTTTGCCCTGTTTAACATGTTTGACAGGGTATGACTTTGGTATTGATGGAAAATTACATCAATTAATTTAAGTGAAACTTATTTCAATGAACAGCTACAGCTCTAATTTAATTCAGGTGCCTTTTATTAGGCTGAAGTACTAAAACCTCTGACAGCAAGCAGACTAGGCAAAGAACTTCATAAAAAAAGGGCAATGACAGGTTCAAGTGCAAGGACTCTGCTGTTTACATCTCTCCCTCTCCTACAGTATTTCATATTACCTTGTTCCTGCCTAGGATCTGGAAGCCCATATCCATGGGGCTGAATTATTTCCCCTCCTGCACCCTAGTCTCTGTCTAGGTTTTGCCTGCAGTAAGAAATGTTTTGATTGCAAATTTCTCAGGAGTTAAGAAAGCAGCAGAATTCATTTAAAACCAAAAGCAAAGGACAACTTCCCTTGGATGCTCAAAACTCTTCCTGGAATAAGATACAGAAGTCTGCCTGTTCTGTTGGGAGTGATCCAGAAAAACCAGGACCATGTTCTACCATCAAGGTGATGGCAGCCAACCCAGTTGTGGCTACTTTATGGGAGCCATGACTTCATGCAAGAAGGCAGGTATGAAGCTCCAAGAGGAATTTTGTCACAGTAGGAAGATGTTGCACTACAAGCTGCCCAGGGGAATCTCTAATAAAAACCTAGAAGACACAATACTGTACCAAGTAAACTTAATAAAGCACAGGTGGAATTAAAGAAGTTTAACCATGAATCACATCCAGCCCAGTGCTTAGTGGCCTTCTGTGCTCATTTTGGTTTATCACAGACTCCTGCATCAACAGAGTCACCTGAGTAAATAACACTAACAAAAAACCATTAATATTAGCATTATAGAATACTAATTTTAGTATTACAATATACTTTTATTAGTATTAGTATTTTTGGTATAGAAAACAATAAGGAAGAAAAAACCCCCAACCTCTCCCTCAAACATAAGCATCCCCTGGCAGGTTACAGCTCTGATTTTTCTAAATTCTGTTTGCTCACACAATGAATAGTGCACAGATGGTCTGCTCAAAGCGGCCTACCTTTCCAACATCTTTCTTTCTACATATTCCTGGCAGCTCACTACAAACACAGAGGATGAAGTCCAGATCCCCAGAGGACTAAAGGGAATAACCACAGCAGTGATCAAGCCAGCAACAAAATAATCCATACTTTGCACCACATTGGTGCTACTATTGCTACTGCCAAAACAGCATTACAAATGCTCTGGGTCATCTGTTTTGGACAAAGATTGATGTAGTCCCCAATTGGTTCCAAACTTTTGGGATGTTGGACCATTTTCAACAGGTTTCCTGTCTCACTAGAATTATACAGAGGACAGGCAAGGTAGGAATCCGTGCGCTAGCAGGAGGTTGGAAGTCCCCAGGTCACTGCCAGGGAACCACAGTATTAAAGAAAATACTGGTCCGTAACAACTGAGAAAATAAATAAAGACCTGTATCTCAGCTTGTTGCAGCATTTGAAATCACACACATGTTCAAGAACTTGAGCTGGGGGATGGCATCAAACAGCACATATCTGCTTCCCCACCTGGCCTCTCATCATACATTAAATCAGTCTAGGTGGTGAGATTTCCCTGATTTCATATCCACAGGCTTCCTGTTTGTCTTCTGAAAGGAAGAGACGGTTTGTGACACCAGGGTGCCCTGTAATAGCAAGTTCTTCCGGACAACCTTTTCCTCTCACTTACAACACAACTGCAAGACTAAGCAGCTGATGTGAGATCGTGCTCTTTGTGAGTGGTCTGAAGTCTGAGGTGTGGCAGCACAACAGAACATTATTTGTAATCCCTGGATGCAAGAGACAGAACAGCTTGGAGCCATTTCCAAATAGTCACGTGAGCTATAGACCTCAATGTGAGGGCACATGACAGTGCAGTGTACTTTTTGGTCTTAAGGAGTTGCATCTGTACAGTCAAGTTGAAGAAGTTCTTCAAAACTGGAGAGATACAAGCAGACCAAACTTTAGAGAAGCAGTCAAGAGGAGTGAAGAGGAAAAGAGTCTCCCCATTTACTGCCCTGTCATTTCATATTCATTCTACAGAGCAGCACCACATTAAAAGAAAAATTATTAAGCACCCTAGAAAGTTGTGAAATCTTGTGTAGAAAGCACTGGGGGTGATAAAGTCCTGACAGACAAGTCTGATCACATTTGACAGTTACAGGAGTAGAGAAGCTAGGGGTGAGTCTTATCTTCAATGAAACAATTGACACCCTCATGTAAAAAAAACCACAACCAAAACGAAGAGCTCCTTGGCTCTAAGCACGCCAGAGGAGAGACCTGGTTGAGCTGCTGCAAACAAAGGTTGAAGAGGGATGCATAGGAAAAGGAGGCAGAACAGGAGAGGGAAGACACTCTTGAGATGTAATCTCCTAAAGGAGGATGAAGTAAGTTACAAACAAGTGCTCTGAACCTGTGTCCAGGTGCCAAGACTCTGGTCCTACACCCTGAAGCAGACGCTTAACTCGGGCCCGTCAGTAGGTTCGCTAAACTGACCCAGGCTGCGCACACGGTCCGGGCGCGCCGGGGCCGGGCTGACAGCGGGGTAACTCAGACCGCTCGGGTGCCTTTGCCACCAGCCCGGTAAGCGCAGCCCAGCCCAGCCCCTCAGCCTCGGCACGCACTGCCCGCAGCTCACACCGACCCCCGCCCGCGCCGCCCCGGCCCCGCACCGCCGGCTGGAAGGGCCCTCCCGCACGGCGGCCGGGCAGGGCAGGGCAGGGCACAGCAGGGCAGGGCGGCGGAGCGAGAAGCCGCCCCGGCGGGACGGGGCGAGGAGCACGGGCCGCAGCTGCTGCCGGGCCGGCTGCTCTCGGCCCGTCCGCCCCGCACCCTCCGCCGCAGTGCCGGCACCCACCTGCAGCACGTCCCGCTGGAGCGCGGCCCGAGTGAGAGGCGCGGCAGGAGGGAGGGAGGCAGGGAAGGAGGCAGGCAGCCGCCACCCGCCCCCTTCGTTTTTCAGGCCGGCGGGTGCGGGCGGGGCCGGGCGGCGCATCCCCATCCCACGGGCCGCACCCCGGGCCGAGCCGAGCCCGGCGCTGTGGCACGGAGTCAGGGCCAGAGCGGGGCCGAGGGGCACGGAGATCCGCCCCTGCAGCCCCGGCAGCTCGAGCAGGCAGAGGGGCAGCGCCCGGCAGCTGCTACCTGTGCCTCCAGTCAGAGCATCCCTCCAGTGGTCGCTGCTGGGCCCCACTCGGACACTCTCAGGTCCGGGACCCCGTTGAAAGGAAGGAACACTTTAGTCATAAACAGCCAAAGGGAAAGGATGGTGCACAGGGGAACTGGGATGTGAGGGACAGTCTTGCAGGGCATGCATACAGGGACAGCACACACCAGAGGGGAGGTCCTGATGGTCCAGTTCCAGCACTAACCACAGCTGAAACTGCACCAATGTTGCACAGGGAAACCAGAACGCTCCTCTACACCAGGACAGCAGCAGAGAGCACAGATGTAGGTTAAGCCTGCCTAGCAGGTGCAAAATCTTGTGAAAGAAGTTCTTCCCTGGAGTGTCAAGCACATAGCTTTGACAAAGCAGTTCCCAACTCAGCACTTGTTGCACCTCCTTAGTCAGGTGTTGATCTGCAGTGAGGCCAATGACATTCTCTGCATCCTCTGCTGAAACTTCAGATAGGTTTACACTTCCTCCTACAACATGATGTTCAAGGTGGAAAGCGTGGCAAAGAGCATTCGTTATAGGGCAACTGAGAGCCTGATGGACCTGGTGATTCATCCCAACATTACCATACAGCACAAGGGGCAAAACTTGAGCATTACAGCACTCAAGATCTCCACAAGGCTCTCATATTTAGCAAGTTTCTTTTCTTTGCAGACATGATCAGAGGAAGAAAGAAATCTAAGGGGTTACAGAAATTACTTATTTTAACCTGGCATATACAGGATTTTTCAGTTATGTCTACTCTTTCTTATTCCCACAGCGTGGTGCTGCTTATATGGCCAGCTGCCACACTGTAATTTGGCAGCGACACTCTTGTGGGAAGGAACATGAGCATCCTCAGTTTGTCTTGGCATACACGAATACTCTAGAGTTTTATCCAAATTTCTTGCAGTCACTCAACACAGTCAGCTCCACAGGCCCTCTTTCACTTCTGAAGGTCTGTTATGTGCCCACAATCATGTAAGTAAGATGACAAGGGGTTGTAGACATGTAGAGATAGTGCTGTTATCGCCAGCACTGGTACCCTCCCTTTGCCCACTTGCTACTCTGTATCTTTAACGACCAGACATCCAGACTATAAAGGCAGCAATGTTTATTTTATGACACATCAAATTCACACTTTTTAAAAAAAATCCCAAAGCATAAAAGTATTTAAAAGAGCTCCAAATATAAGTTCCTGATAAACAGAAAAAAAGAGGGCAAATGACATATGATGTTCAAGTCCTCATGCAGAAAATACTCTTCTCACCTTCCCTTGATCTCTAACCTTTACTTTCTTGTAATAACCATGGTCTTGTGTGCCCCTCTGCACTATAGCCTTGAATCCAGATACCAGAGTGATTGTGCAAGACAGAGGGGAAGTCCTGAAAAATGCTCATTGGGAAAAACTGCTGCTCAAGTACATGGGGGTGGCTCATCAAGTCTCATCTAACCCTCAATTAGGTGACACTGCTTTGCACACAAATGCAGCTTCCTGTAATAAGGCTCTTCTCATTGGCAGCCTTTAGGGAGGGAATGGAAACATGGAAATCAGGCCCCACACCATGTCCCTCAGTAGCTGGCAGTTTCATCACGTGGAGTGAGCAGCTCTCACAGCCCACTACTCAGCTTCCCAAACATGCACTACCACTATTCAGTTCGCACTGGCTGTGGGCTCGTCCAACTGCTCCATAAACTAGTTAACCCACCTATCAGGAGGCAAAGTATTTCGGGGAACCATTTTCTACCAGATGAGAGCTGCACTGTGAGAAAGGAAGCAGCTACACAACTGGAGGGAAAGCAAGCCCACCCCTCAGCAGCAGTAAGCCACTATATTATGTCAGCTGCTCATGAAGTCTCAGTTAAGGCTACAAGATTCTGAACTTGTTTGCAGGTCCCCATAGTGAACACATACTCAAAGTTAACACTTCAAACCTTACCATACCAGGCTTTATTTGCCTCAGTGCTAAGGGGAAACTGGCATTTTACTTCTCAAGAGGAATTTAACAGATGGAAAGCAAGTGATCCAACCCAGAAAAGAAATTAAAGGCATTAATAATACATTCATCTTGACGCCTACCAAGCTGCAGCTGATGTTGCTGGCAGTAAGCATAAGCTGGCACATTTTATGTTCAGAGAGAACAAGGAATAATGCCACACTGCAGTCAGAGTCTCAAACAAAACCAGAATAAAGCAGATAGGCAAACAGGGCTTTATCTCCTCTGCCTCCTTACCCATTGCCACCAAGTGAAATATCACAACCTCCATGCAGTCAAGTTTCTCCACAACTCCAGTCCTCAGCTACACTCCTAATGTAAGTGTTATCAAGAGTGCCACAGCTGTACTGTAGACCTTGGTCTTTCTTCCCCTACCTTGCAACTGCAAACAATACTGCTACTCAACTACTAAAGATGTATTTAGATGCTGCTTCTCCAAGTACTCTGGTTAGTGGCCTCAACAGGAATGCACAGAAAAGTATTTATTGCACGGTAAACCCAAAAAAGAACACGGAAAAGAGGAACCCTGTCACACTGCAAGTGTGAACTTGAAATGTCATGTGGGGTTAGGGCTTACAGCCAGAGGGCTCAAATCAGTTGTTCTTACAGTGACTAGTCAAAGGCAAGTTACAATACTTGCCTTTTCACAGGTATCAGATTTAATCCAGCTGAGAAAGAAATAAGAAGTTAAAATACATGAGAATGATTTCTCTTTCTTCTATTAGATTGGTACGAAACCAAAACTAAAAATCACTGCCAGCCTTTTAAAATAAGACTGTAGAAAATCTAAGCCTTGGAGATCACCCTAGTGGTGCCAATAATACCAGCTCAAGGGTGGCTCCAAATTAGGGGGCTAAAGCAAAATTAGAATTAAAAAGGGGAAACATCCAACTATTCTCCCACATCCCTACACTGGAGCTGCCTGCCCCACAAGGGGCTAGGGTAGGCAGCATTCCAGGCAGACTTGACATCCATAATGTCCACATGCCCATCCAAGATATACTGGTGAGCAGATGGTTTATGAATTCCAAAGCAAACGTTCTCAGTCACTTTCAAACTTGACAGAATTGACTTGGGTCGATATAGTACCCCCACGGTAGCTGCCTCGTTTTTTCTTTGTCTTCTCATGGCGAAAAGATTTGCCTTTAGTGTATTTCAGGATATTGTTAGCCTTTTCACCCCAGTCACCAGCTGCTCCTTTCTGTGAGGGATGAAGGGGGGGAAGGAAAAAGAAATTCAAGTCAGTACTCAAGCGAATAAAGGCAGTGCTTTGCAATTCACCCTTCCCAGCAAACACCAGTCATTTAACACTGGAGCTGATATCACCCTCCCATGCACCCCCTGCCACTGCTCACATGCTTCTTAACAGCTCCTCCTGGTGGAAAAGGTTCTCACCAAAAACACTCCTCACAAGCAACCAAGGCTGCTATGCAGACATGTACTTGCAAAAACTAAGGGTTACCACTCTGGACACTACCTAGCCCTACCTTTGCTTCAAATGAGTTATCAGCAACACGGGCATCTACCTCAATCTCTTCTTCCCTTACACGGCGGAATGGAGAGGCTGGCTGTTAAGAAAACCAGACAGTAAACACATGTAAACACAGAACATTCCCTTAGTGACAACCTCCTTCCTTGCCCTGCAAATATGGAGCCCTGCTCACATAACCTCAATCATTAAGTGTTTCTCAGATTCATGATTCTTTCCCTTTTTCAGATCAGGCAATTCAGTCATGCTCCTGTGCAAGCATATCCCATTAGCTTTAGCCACAATACTACTATGCACACAGGTGAACTCCACTTAGGGTTCTCCATACCAGGTATAAGTGCTTGATGGGGGAAATAAAAATACAAATAATCCTATGGGCCCAACCTCCCACAAAACCCCAAAAACCTGGGTTCAGAAGACAGAGATGTCTCTTCAGTCAGTTGCCATAGTCCACCCTCACTCACCCGTTTCACCTTGGGAACTGTGTGTGGTGTTTTGGCTTTGATCTTTGCCTTTTTACTGTGTGGTGTCTCTGGCTCCTGACCATCTTCCTTCTTCTGTTTCTTCTTGATTGTGCCTGTTAGATGTACAGCAGTAAAACTTTAAAGCAAGTAACTGTAGTGTTGGGAAAGGTAAGGGCATCTCTCTCCCAGAAAGCAAACCCAGTGCGGACACAGGTGTGAGAACTGGTCCCTGCATTACTTCACCCAGAAACCAGACTGCTGTACCAGACACTAACAGCCATTCTGTGTCAGCAAGGATCTTTCTATCCTACCCTAAGGGATAAAAATAATTTTATGGAATAGGATACCTGTATAATAATGATTTTGCACACTTGAGAGAGTTCTGTTGGTCAAAGTTTGCCAGGTTTTGGAGTCATACCATATGTACTTGCACACATCATTAGGGCATCACTAGTTTTCCTCCTGGAGGGTTAAAGATTGAGATTGTGCATTGCCGCATCAGCTGTGGTGTCCCACTCCACGAGGACAAGGTCCTCCAGCAGTCCATTTTGCTGTCACCAGATCTTGTGCATGCACAGATGGCAACTGGCAACAGCTACACAGAAATGTGCTTCGTGTTACTACAAATTCGACTGCCAGCATCTATGCAATACAGACAAAAAGGATTCCACCAAATTCAAAACTAGCCCTTCCCTCTCAGTACTGCACCAGTAACAGAGATCACACAGAGTATTTTTTAAGAAAGTCTTCCATTCATATTTAGCTCAGTAACACTGCCTGACAGACCCCCTTCCCAGCCTGCAGGTAATAATACCTCCATTAACTTTTCCGGTCTCTTCTTCAGAGCTGCTTTCACTGCTACTACTACTGCCACCAGCTGGCTTAGACTTTGTGTTGTTTGCTGCTGCTGAGGATGCTTTTGCTTTCTCTGTGGAGGCAGTGGCCTTAGAACCATTCTGTACCCCTTTTGCTGCCTTTTTGGGCTTCCCATCCTCTTCACTGGAACTATCTGATGAGCTGCTGCTACTACTGGAAGCAGCTGCCTTCTTCCCTGCAGTTGCTTTTGCTGCCCCTGTAGATTTGGCAGCTGGTTTCACTGCTGGCTTTTTATCTTCTTCACTGCTTGAGCTATCAGAGTCAGATGTGTCTGCTTTGGGAGCTGGAGTAGAAGGCTTGGACACTGGCTTAGCCACTTTGCCAGCTAATTTAGCTGGAGGGGCTTTCTTCTTCTCATCCTCAGAACTGCTGGAGCTGCTATCTGAATCAGAGCTACTTTGTGCTTTCTTTGTGGCAGCTTGTGACTTCTTTGCTGCAGGGGCTGCTGCTTTAGTTGTAGGCTTCACAGGAGCTGCCTTCTTGTCAGAACTATCAGAATCTAGAACGGGAAGAAAACCATCAAAGCTAAGTCCCATTCCTTCAAAACAAAGCTAACATACAGCTTTAATGCTGATACACAGTGCACTTCATTAGCTGCTTAAAACAACTCTGCAATGAGTATTCCCATCCAACTGCACCCTTGTACTCTGCCTAGAAACAGAGGTTTGAAGAACGACATGCATGTAGAAATTCTCCTTTTCTCCCACCCCAATACCTGAGCTGTCTGAGGAAGAACTGGAGTCTTTCTTTGCTTGTCCAGGCTTGACAACTACTTTTGCTGGTTTGGATGTATTCTTTATCACAGGTTGTTTAGCTGGGAGCTTACTCCCTACCTTCTTTTTGTCATCTTCAGAGCTAGAATCTAAAAAAAAAAAAAAAAAAGTTCTCTAAGTTAATAGGCTTCATATGCAAGTTACTTTAGTAATAACATGTATATAACAGGGAAGTGAAAAGCAAAATGGCCTGTGGCTCAAGGCTGAGCCACTAGCTAACTAGCAACCAGCAGCATTTGATGAACATTTGAATGGTTGGCTTTGTTGGGAGAAGTGGAAAAAAACAGTTTAAGTTCTTCATGAATACACGCACAAGGAAACAGGGATTTGGGGAATAATGTAGGAGAAGAGGTACAGAATATGGGACTGGAGAAAGTACCAGTATCACCACGACCAAACTTAGGGAGAAGAAACATTAAGAAGAAATGTCATAATGATCAAAAAACATACACTTAGGAGATAAAGGTGACAAAGCAGCAAAGTGAGGCAGCGACAGCACAGTATCTCCTGTTAGTACTTCCTCTATCATATGAGTTTAGCAGCAGTCTGAGGATGGACTAGAGACTCCTGAGTATAAATACACTTCTTATTGTGTGTTACAGGAATCTGGAATACTAAATCTGATCTATTCCAATACTTCTGAACACTTTGATAACAGCAATCAAAAACTTGACTGTTTTGAGAGAAACTAGGCAACAAAAACAGACAATACAAGTCCTGACACTTGCTGCAGTGTCACACAGTCTAGTGCTGGCAGACAGATGGGCAGCTGCCACCCACAGTCCCCGCTGTGGCACCAGAGATGTTGAGATACGAAACAGCAGCACCTTAAACTTTGAGAAATGGAGCACACAGAGAACTTACACGGGCAATACAGCACTGCAAACCTTAAACCTGATAAACAGGAGCTACAAAGCACACCACCCCCATTTCTAGGGTCATATGAGAAGGCATCTTTTCAGTCTATTTTGAACTTCATATGGTGATTACATTTTTGTTTCAGAAACTTCTCCCAGACTGATGGGATAACAGAAACCAAAAATCTTAAGACACAGATCTTCAAAAAGGTCAAGCATTAACCTTCTTGGAGCAACCTGATACATGATTTCCCACTCTTTCAATCTAGCAACATGCAGACCTTTCTGCCCTTGTCAATGGTCTCACTGTCTCACGGACAGACTCCACTCAGCATAGCAGGCTCCTGTTTTCCAGTTTCACATCCTGCTAGCCCATGGACTGAAGTTTTTGAGCTCATACACTAAAGATCTCAGCAGATACATCACTATACAGCAACCTAGCCAATAGAAACATTAAACCAAAAGAATCAAAACTTGATTTCTTGAATTACCTGAGTCACTGTCAGAACTTGATTCAGCCTTCTTGCTAGTCACAGCTTTGTGCTGGGGGCCAGGGATTGTTTTAGCTACTACTGCTTTGCCTGCAAAAGCAAGTTGAAAATTAAGAGGCCACATCCACACCAAACCTTTGTCCTAAGATCTAAACCTTTCCAGATGTCAAAAAGCTCCATTCTCAGTATATCAGATATTCCCCAAATATCTTCTCAGTGTACCAGCCAGCAACTGGAAGCCCAGCAAGAACCTGGCTTATTCCCACTAAACTAGATTCTGATGACTTCTCAAACCAACATGGGTAAAGTAATCCAACCTGCACAGAGTTCAGATCCATAATAGTGTTGTTTGGGAGGCCTTCAAATTAATCAGAAGCTTCCAGAAAAGTACAGACCAAAGACAAATGTTTTTTTAAAGGAAACTAGGACATTGCCAAAACATTGTTGGCTCCATGTAGTACTTCCTCTGCAGCCCCCCCCTCCTCACAACATACCTGCTGCTTTTCCTTTTGGGGGCACTTGCTCTGCCTCATCACTACTGTCTGAAGAGTCACTGCTCTCAGCCTTTTTTGCAGGAGCTTTGGCAAGGTCTTTCTTTGTTTGTGTTCCTTGAGGAGGTGGTACAGCACTGTACTGACCTATGAAGTGAGACATAGCATTCAGATCCCTGCATGATAATGTGAGCAGCACGAGATGTATGTTGCAGTTAGAATAAAGCACTTCTGCTATTCAGTTCCATTTATTCCCCTTCTGTAACCACAATCAGACATACTATCTTAATCTGAAAGGTAATACCCACCCCACTGCTACCTCCCTGTTTCTATTGTGAGTTTAACTCTCCTCTTGGAGTTCAGCTGACCCAGTGACCTCTGCAGAAGTTTCCTCTGCACTTTTAGAAGAATGGGAGCTTGTTGCTGAACGTTTTTGGAAAAGAAACTAGACATGTCACCTATGTATTGTTTTCATTTACTGATTTCCCAAATCCTCTGGTTAGAGCATTACACAGACCTCTGATGACCCCTCCTCTCAGACCAGCTTCTACTGGAACCATAAAAGCATTTATACCATATTGACCAGAGGCCCATTTAGCCCATCAGCTGAACTACAACTGCACAGCCCTGGATACTTCACGTAAAAAAACCCTAAAAAAGCTTAAAATGCTGCAGATACAGAATAACCAAACCACTTGATATCTACTTCCCAAATCATGGCACACAGGAAACATGTAAAGAATCTAGTTAAAGGCTGTCCAACTAGAAGGCAGGCCAACCAAGCAGAACACCACAGTCTCACTCACTCCCTATCCCTTGTTGAGGGAGAAGCTGAATTGTAAACCCAGGCCCAACAGCACCATGAAAAGAGCTGCTGTATCTGTGGTTCACGTTACCAACACTGGCACCTTGGAACCCTGTGTGCAACAGGGCTTGCCTGTGCCCCACATGCACTTCTCCCAGGACAGGAGTAGCAGAAAGGATCCTCCCACACAGCAGCAATGGTATTTAGTACTTACCAGACTTTGGCTTTTGTTTTGCAGGTGGCTTTTCATCATCTGAGCTGTCAGATGAGTCCTCACTACTAGAACTTTCCTTGGCACGTTTGTTTTTCCCTGGACATGCTTGAGTGGCTGCAGGTTTCGGCAGAGGTGATTTCTTGGGAACAGCCTTATCATAAGAAATAAACAAAAAAAAAGGAAGTTGCAGACATCTTGTTTAACTCCACACCTCACTTAAGAGGGCAAATTCTGAAGACAAAGAGAGAAAGATTAATTTCAAATACAACTTTTATTATTTTTCTGGCCATTCCTCTTGTTTTCTGCTGCAAGAGGGGCTCCTCTTGACAAATGGGCACAGAACTGACTGAAATGGTAGCAACTGCCAAACGATTAAAAACAACTATGATTACTTTTGTGTTGAAGGAAACACTGTTAAACACTCTCTAGTGGAAAGCTCAGTTACAGTCAGCTAAACACAAAAGTCATGCCAAAGTGAACATATAATGGAGGCTATGATATGGTTATGACACAATGAGATGTTTTCTGTGAAACGACAGAACACAAAAAGCAGTAAGGAGCTGTTAGGGAAGAAAGCAGTGCATGGTGAGGTAGAGGTATGTATAGAACACATAATCCCACTGTATAAAGGAGAAGGAGGTATAAGAGGTATGCTGAACACAGCATTTATATAGTCTGTGCCTGCAAGATGATACACCTGGTCTTACTAGACTTCTACAGTGTTCATGAAGTTTTTCATGCTCTAATTTACCTTTTTTGGTGCAGCCTTTTCCTCATCAGAATCTTCACTGCTGCTGCTACTGCTTGCTGCTTTTCCATTAACAACCTTGGCAGCTGCCTGGGCAGCTTTACTTCCTCCTGAAGAGAAGTAAAAAGGAACATTATAAAACATGCCATGGCAGATGGGGGATAATTACACTGAGCAGAAAGTATCATAGAGAGAAAAGAACCACAGGAACCCAATAGAGTAGATTAAGGTAGTACTGCCAAACTGTTGGTTTATCCTACTGCAAGCTTAGAGAGAAAGTTTTCTGAAAACTGTCTTTTGTAGCTCATGGGAAGTTCCAGGACTAAAGGCTAAGTAAAGATCTTCCCTGCTTTTTGAGGTGAAGACACTGGCAAAAGCAAAACTTCAGCAGCTAAGGTTGTTGACTACAGCTACCTGTTGGAACAATGCAGCGTTCAGGACAGATGTTTTATTTGCAATCAGTTCTACCTCTCTTCTATGTCAGCAGCAGACTGGACTGGAGTGCAAATGGCAGTGACATCAGATTTCCAGACTGCTATGTTAATATATATGTTTTGTAGGTGAGTATAGTTCCCAGCACTCCTCCCCTGGCTTTTTTGGTTTTGCACTTTAACTCAAGATACACAGTAAGAGGTACCTGATTTAGGTGTTGCTGGTTTTGGTGGCTGTTTCTTTGGTGCTTCTTCATCTGAGCTGCTTGAGTCAGAGCTGGAACTTTCTGCTTTCTTCTGAGGCTGGATTTTGCTTCCAGTTGACTTCACCACAGGTTTTGCACCTTTCTAAACAACAGGAAGAAAAACTGATTGGCCTTCATAGTCTTGACAAAGAAATCAGGCTGGTAACTGAGATAGATGTATAAACATGTGTCTTTCACAGAGGGTACCATTTTGATTTGGAAACACCACCCTGCCTAATGGCCAAGGTCCGAAAATCTCTGGATAACAATTTTGCTTTGGAAAACCTCACAGAAACCCATGGGAAGCTTCCTTTGCACCTCAGTTTTGAGTTCTGTCTCCTCAAAATGGGGCAGATCTGAGACTGGCACTGTTTTCTTCCTTCTACAGACCACACTAGTTTGAAGACTGAAAATACTCACTGGGCACTTCTGGTCAGTCTCCTCTAGCCTATGCTATCAAATTTACCGTAGCAACTACAAATCAATCTTTCTCTGCAAAGAAGGAAGCCCTGGAAATCTCAGGATAAAAGCAAGGAGCAGACTTGGATATGAAACAAAGCAGATGCTGGACAAGAAATTAACTTCTCCTGAGAGCTCTCCAAATGGCACATTGTCCACCACAGAAATGTCTTGCATTGCACCTGCAGCAGCACAGGCACTTCCTAGTTCAGGAGAAGTGAGCCCCATTTCAGAGAATTCTGTTGGTCAAATTTGCTATTTTTCATCACTGTCAAACATGTCAAAGAGGCTGAAAAGAAGAGCTGACCTTTGTTGGCTTCTCCTCCTCATCTGATTCATCACTGGAGTCTTCACTGCTGCTCTCTGCCTTCTTGGCTGGAGGAACTGCTTTTGCTTTGGGCACAGCTGCTGCTTTAGCTGCAAATATGGCACAACACACACTGATGACAGATTAATTCACAATTTTCACTTACCTATATCCTGTACTAGTGAGCGTCAAGGCAAAGGATATACTAAGGTCATTAAACCATGACGTAAATTCACAACACTGACTTTGTTTCTTGAGCAGTATGTGGCAGAGTCGCCCAAAATGGGTAAACCACAGGATAAAACCAATTCTAGATTTTATCTTGGTCACATACACAAATGTTTAAGTGCAGACTTTACCACCAAAAAGGAGAGCCCACTAAAGGAGTCCCCCCCAAACTGAGATAACATTAACTGGGTCTGCACACCTTTCAGCTTAAAGAAACCTGCTGAACGAGCACAGACTTGTCCTTGCAAAGAGAACCACTCTCTGTGGTTCAAGTGCTGTAATAAAGTTCCAGACACTTGAATGAGTTTCAGCCACTGATTGCTACTTCCTACTGATTGCTCTTTAGTAACATGGAGCAAAAGAAATAATTTTGTCTCATCGTATATTTGCAATTGCCCTTATCAAATAAAAATCAGATGTAAGTTCAAATTCAGCTTTCAGATGGTTTAAGTTGAAGACCAGTTTTCTTTCTGTCTCTCCCTTTCCCTATTTACTCCTTCTGCCCTGCAAATCTCCTGCTAGATACACACAATCTTTTGTACAGTGCAATTAAGGGAAGATACAAGAACAATTCCAGATAAAAGGGAAAAATGCAGCTCACCACATACCAGAATGCAGTGGAGGGATGTATTTTTTGATAGCATTAGTACACAAGCTTAAGAGAAAAAGGGGTAGTAACCTCTCAGAAGCAGCAGGTGAATAAGGATGCCTGGTGTTTCTCTGGAATTCAAGCATACTGTGTCCAACTGCTCTGCACCCAAGAGGTCATGGTGGCCACCAATAGAGAGGACCCTGATAAACTTAGACAAACCCTAGCCATGCAGGAGTTTTGTCAAATTACATTTATTATCACAAATGTACAAGCACTTGTAAAACCTCAATCCATTTTCCTACAAAATCAAGATAAAAATCAGTATTTAAAGACCTCAGCAACAGAATCTCTGGAAAATTACATGGAAGAAACCACATGAGGTAGCTTCCTCCCAGCACCTGCCCAATCTCCATACTTTCAATCCCAAATTTCCCTCAATATTTAGATCAACACATATGAATGTGCCAAAGGAAGTAGGTATAACCCTGCTGAGATATCCCAGCAATGCATGTTTAGGAAGTAGAACTTCAGTACAGACAAGGTAATGAAGGCATTACTTTATCAGCACCTTCAAATTAAATGCTGTCCAGTGCCTTCCCCAGGCCCAGCCTAAAGAGACAGAATGAATGGCTAACACCTTCTAGGGGATACAAACTCTAATATGCCCAAATTATAACCGGATAGCCCTTACCCACGATGAATATATGTTACATGTCATGGGCAAAAGGCCTGCCAAAAATGAGATCAGTCAATACAAACGCAGTGCTTGAAGCTGCTGAAGGACCTCAAAAGAGCTCAACCCTGGCAGGTGAGGAGCCAGTCCCAAACACGACCCTGGCCTGCTCCAGGGCCGCTCACAAACCCCACCTGGTTTCTTGGCCGGGGGTTTCTCGTCCTCCTCGCTGGAGCTGCTGGACGACGGCTTCCTCTTCGCCTGGGCGCCGTTCGGGACCAGCTTTCCCTTCTTGGCCGCTGGAGACCTGCGGGCAGACAAGTTTAGCGAGGCCCTGCGGGGCGATCCCGGCGGGGCACCGGTACCGCGCGGCCCGCGGCCACGGGGGGCACTCACCGCAGCCAGTACGTGAAGATGTCCAGCAGGGAGGCCGAGTTCGGGTCCTGCTCCTTCTAAACCGAGAGAGGCCGCGTCAGCCCATGTCAGTGCGCGCGGCCCCGGCCCCGGCCCCGGCCCGGCCCGCCCGCCTGTCTCCCTCCCCTGCTCCCATTCCCGTTCCCATTCCCGCTCACCGCCGCCGCCTCCCTGGCGAAGACGCGCGCGGCGCCTTGGCAGCCGCTCTCGCGCAGGAACGCGAGCACGAGCGGGAACAGGTCGCTGGGCACCGCACGCCGCTCCGCCATGCTGCCCACGCTGACACGTGCCGCCTGCGCGCGCGATCCCGGCTGCGTGCGTGCCTGCGTGCGCGCCGCCGCGGCCCCGCCCCCCGCCCGCGGCCATGTTGTGCAGCGCGCGCCGCAGGTGCGGGAAGTGGACAGTGATCCCGCTGTGCTGGCGATGTGGGGACCGCTGCCTATGGTGCAAAAACCAGAGGGGAAGGGCTGGGAACCCGGGAGTGCCCGCGCCACCCTGGAAGAGAGGAGGCTTCGCCTGAGTTCCGTCAGCCTGGTCCTGCTTGTAATCCATTTTCAGCGCCGTCGCTGGAAGGAGAGTGCTGGGCAGCAGCGCGGAGCTCGGGGGGTGGCGGCGGAGCAGGAGCGAGGGCGCTGCAGGGGGGATAGGCCGGTGGCTGTGGCAGCTGGAGTGGCAGAACCCTCACAACACAGCACCAGCCAGGCAGGGCTGGGTACTGACCGCGAGTTATCGATAGTCTCGGGAAAAATGAGCTATGACTCTGAGAGTAATTCTCCATTGTAATTTTCCACTGGCCTTTGCAATGTAAGTTTCTTTTAAGGTAACTGCGAAATAAGCAAGCTTCTGAATGCTTTAGTTAGAGTAGCGGTAACGTAAGTATCGAGGCTTTGATAAGAGGTGCCGAACAGACACGCTCTATAACCAGCTGTAAATGCGCCGCTCAGCGGGCAAGTTCAAGGAAAGTTCAAGCTTCAAACAACCACCGGAGACCACCAGAAGACCCCTAGTGACTCAATAAGAACTTCTTAGAGTCAATTAACATATGTATTAATTTCTGAGAGAATTAGTTAAAGAATATGTAACCATTGATGAATATGTAACATTGTAAGTAAATACTGGCTGAGCTGACCAAAAATAAGACAGGCAAGATTAGAAGAGCTGCCCTCCCTGTGTGGCCAGTGCTGATGATAAAGAATGCCTGCCTCCTAATGCTCACAAATTGAGTCTGCGGGGTTTCTTATTTGCCAGCTTACAGTAACAAACCAGGTCTGAGGTACTCCTAATGAATCCATGCAGGAACAAGGGGAAATGGTGCTAGAGGAAGGACTACGGGAAAAGTAGCACATGTTGCTAAAGTGACAGCCTATAAGACAGAAACAGAAAGGGAATTTGAGGTAAGGCTACTTACAGTAAAGGCTGGAAGAGCTTCAAAGAGACAAGGTTAGAAACAGGGCATGAAACAGGTATACCTCAAGCAAACTCTGAAGACCCAAGTCTGAGCATAAATGGAGCCTATGGGCAAAGGGGGCCTGTGGCTTTAAATCAGTCATTTCTCCAGGGAAGTTTTTTCTGTAAAACTGAAGGTTTGCTCTTGATGCCTTAGAATTTAATGTAATTTTAGAAGGTTTTAGAATCATATAGTCTCTGCTGAGTTACTCTGATCTTAAGTGTGCGTATTAAGTGCCTTTCTCACGAGTTTGGAAGCTGCTTACAGGCTTTGTCAAGGCCGACTGTTTTTGAACAGAGTCCTGCAAGATAACAAAAGACAAACAACAGGAGAAGGCCCAACTGCCCCCCATGACGAAGGGGGTAGATTGACAGAACTTTTGGGTGGGCATTAAAGAGAAATGAGAGTCCTGATTGGATGTTAATGAGGGGTATAAAAAACCCAAAAAATCCTGACCTAGGGGTCAAACCCCTCTAGGTTTGATCGTGGAAGCTTCCAAATAATAAAACCCTATATCTTTCTCCATTAACTTGTCTTCAGTGTGTCTCTGTTCACAGGGATATGCGAGATAAGTCATCACTCTGATGGTTGTAGCTCTCTGTTCTTGCCTTTGTGATGGGGTTTTTCTTTATTCTCTTCAATAGAATGTGCTGTAAAACTTGCTGAGGGTTAGCATTGTGCTTTTTACATTTCTCCTACATAGCCCTCTGCACTTAACCATCTCTAGATATTGCTGCTCTCTGCCATGTGGGTGTTCTGTCCCTCTTGTACTGCCTGATGAACACACACAGCTGGGTGGGCTCTGCTCTCAGCAAAGCATGCCTGTTGCTGGTGTATCTGGAAGATGCCATGTTTGCACTCACGGGGAAGTAGAAGTCAGCTCTTGTGTTTCATACTGTAAGATCCTGTAATTTTGTAGGGGTGCTGTAGCTTGTAGTGTAGAAAAGGAACATTCAGATATCCCTGAATTGCCCTGCCCCGCCCCTGTTATGCATGGAATAACATGGGGCTGTGTTGTAGAAAGGAAACTGTTTTCAGGAACTAATATTTCTCTTAGTTTTTGTAGTTTCCATCTACAGTAAGCTACAGCTGCAAGCTTCATCTGCAAAGCTCAGCAAGCTTGTGCTTCTGTCTGCATCAGAAAGGAAGAGATGCAGCCATTGCTGGTAAATTGACCTTATTTTAAGTCCTGTTGTCTGAAGTAACTGCTTTGAGGAACTGGGGAAATTACTGGCTGTTTGCTTCACTGACTCGCTTTGTTTCTTGTCTGATTAGTATTTCTCTCTCCTGCCAGGCCTTTCCCAGTAAGGTCTATTCCCTGTGCTGTGTGGCAGCTTCTCTGCAGAGCTGTGTGGCTGTCTAGCTGTGTTCCCGCATGTTGTGCCTGCAGCTGTCCAGATGACCTGGCAGGGAAACCTATTTTGTTCTTATATTTCCCAAGGCAGTAGTGGGAGATCTTTGGATCTAAAAAGCAAACAAACCCAACTGATTTATGTAATTGCTTGTGAACTCCTTTGCTCCACTCGCTCCTCATAGGTCTTTTCAGTCCACCCTTTGACTGCCATATCCTTCCTTGTTACCCCTCATAAGTACGTAGCAAAAAAAGCAGTGGCTCCAGAAAAAGCAATCTAGTCCTTTTCTTTTGACAGGGATAAGACAGACCCTTGAGATTAATGCTGTGAATGCAGCTGTGCTCACAAGCTGCAGTGAATTGAAGTGAGGAAAGAGTTGTATAGTCAATTTTGAGCAAAGGAGGATGAAAAGCTCCCTCTGTTTCCTCATTTTTTTTCTTAATTCATTACAAGATGTGTAACTGTCCCGTAGGCTACCCTGATGTTCTAGGCTGTGCAGGGACTTTTGCCTCAATTTGTCATCTGAGTTTTTAGGTGGAGGTTGCTGAAACAACACACCAGCAGTTACTTAAGTTCATTTGTGGAGGCACGTTTATTTCACTTTAGAGGCTTGAGAAGTTTAAAGAGGTTTCCTGTGGGCTTGCATTGATTAAATAAAATGAACAGCATCCTAAGTGACACTGATATATATGGAGAAGCCCAGTGGGTTCCCACAAAGCAGGAAGCTGACTCTGCTACACCTTCGTGTGATACTGCAAGGCTATAAAGACAGAAAGAATTTAAAAGCTCGTTTCATAAGATCATGTTGAAACCCTCATCTAATATCAGAGAGATGCTTTTGTTTTTAACTTTTTGTACTGGAAGTTAGAAGATAAACAGCTTTACAATGGAAATAATACAGAACAATCATAAAGTCACATGTGATTGTCTATCTGTTTTAATAGTTCTTAATATATGCTTACTATTCCATAATAGTAAAAAAATTTGGCTGGAGACTCTAATTTCCAATCTACCCAAGTAGATTCTGTATTGGCAGACTTCTCCAGTGCCTGTGTTTTCTTTAGTGTATGTTTTTGGGATGATTCAGGTGGGAAAGTTATGGTTTCTTCTTTGCATACCTGAATTTTCTCATAGGGCTGTGCTCAGGAAGTGCTGTTTGTCCAAGGACTTTCTTGTTGTGAGAAGAAATGTTTTGATTTTGGAAGATACAGTTTGTAAGCTTAAAGTGGGTTTTGAGTAAAGAATGATTTGGATGTAACAAGAGAGTTTGACCAACTTCCAAGAGCTGATTAGTAGGAAATACTTAGTTCCTTTCTGCCTATAAACAGCTTAGTTCTAACAGTATTGGTGACACTAAGCTGCGTATAGAATGTCCACTTGACTGCTTGGGAATGACTGCCCTAACTGGGAAAACAGATTATAAGGAGCCAGCTTTTGCTGTGCTGAAATGCATCACTGGTGCTCAGCTAAGAAATGTTTCTGAATCCAAATCGGTGCAAGTGGTTTTTTTTTTCTGTTTCCAAAGGAGTAGACTGAATGATTTAGGCAGATTTTGTTGCCTTCAATGACAAAATTATTAAATTAAGTCCTACTCTCTGAGTTGTAACAGTGTCCTTCCACTGCTTATTTTCTCTCTACATAAGCGTGACCATAGTTATACAGAATCTGTTAATTCTAATTTGAAAGCCAGCATCTTCAAGATGAAAACCTAGCATATGAGGCTGCTTCATTGTACGTGGAACAACTTTGTTTTTCCCTAGGAGTTTTCCTTGCTCACAGGAGAACAGAAGTCAAAACCTAAGTAAGTGGTATGCAGGTTTCGCTTGTTCTTTTCCGCAACTCTCTCTCCCAGTTTCTCATTGGTAAGGATACGGAGTGTCTGTATCACCATAACACGTAACTTTCCCTCGTTGTAGCGCTACTTCCTCGGCCACCCATGGAGTATGTGACGGGGGCAGCTGGAAAAGGCAGTTTCCCTCCTTGGGGCAGAGTCCCGCGGAGCACCGGGCAGGGGCCGCGCCGTGCCCGGCTCTGCAGGGGGCGCCTCTGCCGCCGAGCGGCCCTGGCCCGGCGGGCGGGCGGGAGGGAGGGAGGCGGGGCCGGGAGGAGCCCTGTGCCGTGCCCGGTGCCGATCCCTGTGCCGTGCCGGGGGCAAGGACTCAGCCACGGGCGGGACGCTCCGCGCCGCCCCGCTGGCGATGTGAGGGAAGGGAGCGGCCCCTGCCCCGCCAGCCCTGGACCATGGCGGCCCCCGGTAGGTGCGGTGGCTGTGGCCCCGGGAGCCGGGCGGGGCCGGGGGTGCTGTGCCCCGGCGGTGCGGTGCGGAGCGGTGCGGAGCCCTGCCCTGCCCGCTCCCGTTGCGGGCGGTGCTGCTGCCGGCTCTGCGAGCCCCGGGCGCTCCGCTGCTGGGGAGAGGGGAAGGAGGGTTCGCTCCCCGAGTTTAGGGGAACCGCGGAGCTCTTCAGAGCACTGCTGGATCATTTTTTCGCTCCTTTCTTGCTACCTTGCCTTGTTTCGCTTAGCTTGAGTTCAGGGCAGGTGCTGGCAGAGCTCTCCTACGTGTTATATGCACTTCGGGTTGGCAGATCAGCGAGTTCCCAGGGAGGGTATTCCGTTGAGGAATCAGGCGCCTTCCGCCCTTACTACCTATGTGTTTTTCTGTGATGTTTTAGAGAGAAGTCAGTTCTTCCTAAATACGGCTTTATCCCCCTGCACTGCACTTCCTTTTGAGGGTAGGACTCGGTGCCCCTTGGCACAGGATCACAAACTGAGCCAGGTTGCCATAACGGAAAATGTTTTTGCTAACATATGTGCAGGTAAAACTACCTAGAACAGACTTGTAAACTCAATGGGGAGAGGCATCTAGCCTGTATTGTGTAAGTCTTGCTAAAGCCCACTGTGCAAGTTCCTCTTCTTGCAGGGAAGTGTATGTGTTTTATCTAAAAAAGGAAAAACGTGCCATTCTCAGGGTGTGAAGTGGCGTTTGCGTTTCACTGGTGCGTATCTCCTTGTGATGTAAAAATAAGCTAAACGGAGGCCTCAGGAGACTTGTGGGCAAGACTACTTTTCTCCTTATAAACAGAAGGTGATTTCACAGAGACTTTTAAAAATAGAACAACCTTAGATTAACATATCATAATGCAAATCTCGGGTTCCTATCACTGAAGTTTGGTTTGCAGAATTTGTATCTGCTTTGATTCTGCTATTTCCTCTTACTTGTTTGCAGCACTTTATAAAGTGAAGGTTTTCTATTCCAGTCAAGGTAAGAAGTCTTACTAGGATGTTAATAATTCCTGTGCGTGATCACTATTACTTTGCATTCCATCTATGCAAAGAATGCATTTATTTCTTCATGTATCACTTAAATACACACACTTCAGATACTGAAGTATGAGAGGTGCTGAGGACTTCTCTTAATGGCCCACCAGCAGTTTCTATTACCTCTTGGAAGTGCACTCTCTTTAAAGAGTTTTATTTTTAAGACACCTTGAGTTGGGTTTCATTTAACCAATAGGCAATTGTCTTTCATGAAGAGTGAATTCCCCTCTATCAAGGATTGTTATTTTGGATTGTGATATTTGTGTATCATCCTTACACATAAATCCCACACCAAAGTGGAAAAGCCTACATAACGCTTTTCTTATGTCATCAGACTTGGAGGTAGATTTTTGCTGTTAGATGAAAATAGATTTGCTTGTCCCTGCACATGATCATCTAAGTTGGAGTAAAGGATTTGTGTCTCAGCTTTTTACCTGGTCTGTGGACAATGAGAAAATCATAGTCTACTTATGAGAGGTATGTGAAAGATAATACAGAAAAGCTGTGTATTATTACAGGCCCTGCATTTTCTTTATGGAACCTACAAGTACAATTGAAAACTTTATGATCTGTAAATTGAAAAGGGTCAAACCCTTTTGGCTTGTGGAATGAAATAGTAGATATTAACAGTTAATATTGTAAGATATAGTCTTACCCAGAGCTGATACACCAACTTCCCAGGGTATTCTTTATCTATTTTGGTGGCAATCAGAACCTTGTCATGTGGCCCTAAACTGCTATCCCACATTTGCTCTTAACTTGAAGACCATCACCTTACTACTCTCAGATGTAGTTTGAAAATGAGCCTGATTTGTTTGCTTCTCAGAGAGGGACTGTCCAAGGCATGATGTACACTAGCACTATAGGATACTTCTATTCACTTGCCATGGGCTCCTGTGATTTTTTTTTGTGTGAATTGTTTCATTGGCTTCCATTCTGTGCACAGTTTGTAAGCTAAGGGAAAGTTTTGTGTCATGTTCTGTCTGTGTTATTTAGTCTGTGGGCCTTGCATCTCAATTAGAGATCTTAGGCATTTCTACTGTACTGGCTTGTAATGTCATCAGTCTGTTATCATTGCTGTATAAAGGAGTGGGCAGCTAAGCACTAAAGAGGCAGTTACAGCAGGAAAGGAATCCAAAGGTTATAGTTTATCATTGCAAACTGCAACAGAACTGCACCTTCCTGATTTTTCTATGAAATAAATAAATATGCTCTGCAATATTATTAATAGTGCTGATATTTTGAAGATGGAGGCAAAAGTGATTTTAATACCCTAAGTTTAGGAATGCAGAAGGAAGGTATTGTTAAAATTTAAACTAGGTGACTCTTGAGAGTGTGAAAGGTTGTTGAGATGGTCGGCTGGCACAAGTCTTTCTTTCTCATGCTATTTTATATAGTTTTCATATATTTTTACTTTAATGGAAAACTTCCTTGTTTTTGGTTTTCCAAAACCAGCCTGTCAAAAGCATTGTCAAAGCATCCATCTAAAGTCAGGGTTTAAGGAAATGAAATGGTTGGTTTTCAACTAGGCATTTCCCTATATGTGTACAATAGGCAGAGCTCACATTGTGTTTTGAACTGTGCTCTGTGAGTTTTTCTGTAACTAATGTGTGAAGAATTGTGGAAAAAACACCCTGAAATGTTTGGTATTCTCCACTTGAGCTTTTCCCTGAAGACTGGGCAGTAGTTGGTGCTGCAAAGGGAGCAATTTGGTTAGACAAGCAACAGCATGATCCAGGAAAGTGAGTCCTGTGTCATCTTTCTTTTAAAAGAGAATGTTGCAATTGAAGTAATTTCTAGATTTTTGTTTTATTTGAAACAGTTCCAATGCTGACTTCAGCTTTTTAGCTCTGCAAGACCCACTTCCAGTATTTTTGCTTGTGAACATAGAGCATTTTTTTGGCTGTAAAAGTGGAGTCAGTAATTTCTCAGTTCTCCTTTTAGGACCGTTGTTCCTCAGTTCATCGTATAAGTGTAGAAGGCTGTAGGAGTTGAGGTAAAAGGGCCAGAGGAGGGCTGGCACAGCTCTGTTAAAGGGAATGGTGTGCTTGTAGGACAGTGCTAGCCAGGGAATCAATACCTTTCCTAAACACTGTGCGAAGTTCCTTCCTGCTGGATGCAAAAGCTGTGCTGTTCTGTCAGGGAACTTGGCAGTGAGTCTGTCAAGTTTGCATCTTTTGTCTGCATATCAGAGGAGGGAGGCTTTCTCAGATACTCAGTGTCCCAGCAGCGCAGTGGATGTTTAAAATCAATGGCTCTCCCACCCTGTCTCCAAGCACAGCTGCTTCCTTTCATTGGAAGACTGGAGAAGGGCCTGTTGGCTAACGGGTTTAGTTGTGTAAGCCATACACTTTTTAAAGATGAATGATAGGATTAGGTGTTCCATTTTACAGAATGTTAAAATGCCTGAGAGGCCATCACTGATTTTTCCCAGAGACTGGAGGTGGGACTTGTCCCAGAGAGTGCCAGGGTAGGACTTTAGGAGCCTTGGGTACACCTCAGAGAGTCACTGCATGGTCTCCCCATCTGCTGGGTTGGACTCAGCTGGCCATGATGCAGTGTGTGGGCTCCATTCTCAGCAGACAGTTGTGCTGTCCTTTCCCACTGTACTGCATGTAAATCAGCACATGACTGGAAGCAGAAGTCTGTGGAACATCTGTTTTTCTAGAATAAAATTTGAATTCTGCTTGGCTTTCCTGTTTCTGCTTGTGATTCTGTCATCTTTGTCAGGTGGTGTTCAGCCATTATCAGTGATACTTTGGAAGTAATGGTATGCCATTATTTTTTCACAGCAGTTCTGCTCTCATAGCTTAAAGGTCCCAAGGTTTTGAGTCCTTTTTTCTGCTTTGTGAGCTTGCTGGATCCCCTCAAGTCTCTATCTGGGCTCAGGAGCTGCGTTTGCTCAGAAACAAGCACATCCTAGTGAGTGCTGCAGAACTGCACTGTCTGTGTTCTCCATAGCTAGGACATCATCCTTTCATTGCTGAAGACTTCCCATTTATACAGGTAACCATAGCACTAGTGATTTAACATAGAGCACATCTCTGTGCTTTACTTCTCAACTCTGTCACTTCTGCTGAACTACAGTTTAAAGCTGCTAATTGTACAGTTTAAGGCTCGTGTCCCTCAGCCTAGATGTCATTTCAGCCTTAATTTCGTAATGAAAGTTCTGGGAAAGGTGGTAGAATAAAGTCTTTGGAGGCTGTGCAGTTTGGGTTGAATTTTTATAAGGTGACTGTAAAACTGTCATCTTCAGTTCTGGTAAATTCACTCTCTGCAGATCCTCTTTTTGGCATGCCAAATTTTAGGCATTGCCTTCTACTGTAATTAGACAAATCTGCCTTTGCTTGCTTCTGGATGGAGATGTGTTGGAAATGTCAGTGTTAAAGTCAAACTGGAATTAGAAGAAGACAATTGGCTAATAAAATTTTTGAAATGCTCAGCTCTGGAATTTACCATGGGACAAGAGCTGTAAACATCAGATTTGGGTAAACTTCACAGGTAAAAGGGAAAAATTTAGCCTTCAAAGTTTCCTTGGGATTGGTGGGATAGCACTGCATCATGCCTGCTGGTTCATCCTGCACCTGATCTTAACAAGCTGGTAACAATTTTAAAAGTGCTTTTGTTCTAGAGCACAGAAATGCATGAGTCTGTAGGTAGAAGCCATCTCTAGAGAATTCTGGAAGAAGTCACCTTTGATGAGCATATTTTGGGCTGTGTTATGGACACCACTATTGTATTAATTCTTTCCCGCTGAAGCGAAGGTTTGTCATGCCAAAATTGTTGGGAAACCTTTGTACGACAGTTCTGGAGGAAGGATCTAATGCAGGCTTGCAAAATGCCTGAAGCCTGAATGACAGAGCTGATGTTCTGTGAGCACTGGGGCTGGTGTACCCTTAGGTGCATGCACACTTTGCAGGCACTTTGCTTTCTGCTGCAGTGAGAGCAAATATCTAACACCATGGGAGCCATAGTGACTTCCTGTAAGTATTGTGGGACCTCATTTAAATAAAGGACTTTCTTATTTTAGATGTGCTGTTTAGTGTATGCTTCACTTGATCATGTAATGGTCTGCAGTTGTGTTGCACAGACATTTTAGGCACTGTAGTTACCTAAAATGATTTAACTCAAGATGCAGAGATGAACTCCCCTTTTCAAGCTAGTTTGTTTTGAAGGTCTGGTTTTTGTGGTTTTTTATTTTCCACCAACATGCTTTAAATCTGTAAATCTCAACATGTAGTTTGTTACACTTCAAACTACGTATGAAATGCTCTTCTTCATGGGAAAGTTTTTTGAAAATGAAAAATCTGCTTAAATTTTAGTAGATGCAAACAGGAGTCCATCCACCCTTAGAATTTCTGTGTGTCTGTGAACACCTCGCTTTGGATAGAACTGCTGTTCTTTTGAAGTTCGTTGTAGCTTCTGACATGAATTACAGAGACAGAGCTGTGGGATTTTTGTTGCAAAGCTATGGGTCAGTTCAGGCTTTGAATGTAATCCTTTTTCTTGTGATAATCTTGCCCCTGTGCAGGAACCCCTGGAGAATATGATGTGCTGATTGTGTATGCAAGTGACGCCACTGAATGGTGCCAGTACCTGCAGAACCTCTTCCTCTTTACTCGGCACATTCGAAAGCATCGGATTCTGAGCTACCAGCTGGAAGGGGAGTCTGCTATCTCCCACCAGGAGCTGGACCTGTTCAACAGAAGTCGAAGCATCATCCTTTTGCTTTCTGCTGAGCTGGTGCAGAATTTTTATCTTTCTCACGTCCTGCAGAGCCTTCAGGAAGCTTTATGGCCCCCGTGCAAAGTAGTCAAGCTGTTCTGTGGTGTTACGGACTGTGATGACTATCGGACCTTTTTCAAGGACTGGTCTCAGTGGCAGGAACTCACAAATGATGATGAGCCTGAGGCTTATCTTGCAGCTGTCAAGAAGGCTATTTCAGAAGGTAAGGCAATAGCCATGAAGTTGTGCTTTCTGGTTAAGGGTTGGAGGAGGGAGATACAGGAATTGTTCTGATTTTAACGCTGGTAATGTGCTTTACTGAAATAGAAAAATAAAGCACATTGTCCAACCCCTGTAAACGAGGAATTTTTGCAGCAAAGTTTTCTCTGCCTGGTCAGTTGGTCCCTAATTCAGAAAAGTTTACCGGTTACTCATAGAGAACTTCTGAAGTTGAGGTTATCTTAGGTGCTTGGTTTTGAAAGCAAAATGAAAATTAAAACTGTTTACATTTAGTGTTCTGCCTATAAATATTGTGCCCTGCAATTTATTCACCCAAATTAATGGAAAATTGTCTTTCATTTATCTAATTTAAGGAAAACAATTATCTTTTCCTTCGGACTTACTTTTCTGTCATACCAGACCCAAAATAAGGTTGTCTAATAATTATTCTCTAGCACTGGGCCTAAAATCAGAGGTGTAACCATACAGCAACAGATCAGCTTGTTACCTGTGATATAAAGGTGGGGATTAATTTAATTTGAGAATTGCATTGATGGCCTTAAAAATAATGCAACCAGTCTGAAAGTGATCACCTTGTAAGTAGCACAGAAGTACTAACAGCTGGGACTATAGAAGCCCAATGCACTGAGTTTTAATGGATTCTGAACTTTCTTACACTCTAGAAGAGCATGTAGTATTCCTTTCTGTTTCTGGAGAGTTGTACTGGTCAAGGTGGTTTTATGACATTTCCATACAAAGGGTTATAGTATTTTCTGTCAGCCTTAGCAAGATTGGAATTCTGCAGTTGCATCTTGACCTAAGATTTGTCTCTGTTTAGAAGCATAAATGAGGCAGTGCAGTCTTCCAGCATTTCTGGTGTTGTGTGCATGAAGATGCTTTATGCCAGGATAACAAGTGCAGTAATCACGATAGCGAATTTATCACTAGATTTTGGAAGTCATGATCTTGACCAAAATGGTCCTCCTGAAAAAAGATAATTTAGGGAATATGCAGAAGATGTCATTCTCAGGAAACCAGATCACAACAGATACTTCCTAGTACCTTTTAAAAATCTCCATAAACTGAAGGTTGCACCTCCCTTTCACACATGTCTAAAACATCTTGGTTTCCCAATGTATAACCGAGAACTAAAGTAGTCTGGCTCCTTTGCTTTCAGTCTGGAAGAAGACAGAAAACAGTGGCTCAACTTTTATACTCTGAAAAATAAAACTGAACAGAGATTATATTAGCTTTCCTGATGCTTTCTAGCTAGCAAAAGAAAATGTTTGCTTACTGTTTTTTCTCCGAACTTGGGTTTAGAGCATGGCAATAATGCTTTATTGATTTTTAAGTATGTTACTCAAAGTTGGAAAGGTTTAAACATCTCACTGGATTATTAGTGTTAGTGGTTTTACTTAGCATGTCCAAGGATTATCAAAGTTATTTTAGGCAGATTGGTAGAAAGTTCTCATATAGTTGAAGAGTGTGTGAGAATACAAAGGGATGTTGATCCTGATTTTTTTTTCCCCGGAGCCGGCTCTCAGAAGGCTTTTCAGATTTGCTGCATTTTGAGCAACAGTTTAGTGGGCTGCCTGGCTGCTTAATGGGCTGGCTGTCAGACATCTATGGCAAAACTTCCTTAGTGAAAGACTGTACAGTCTGACTTTTCATAGTAGGATGTAGAGTCCTTCTCCAGAGGTGCTATCTGTGCTGCAGCTTAGCATGTGTTGAAAAGAACTGTGCTTTCATTTTATGTAAATGATGTTTTGAAAGTGAGATTGTGCTTTGGATTTTTGTTGCTGTTTTTGCATATCAACAACAACAACAAAATCAGCTTGTTTTCTGTTTCTTCACTCTAATTAGCATACAATTGATCTCAAACTGACTTCGGCATATCCAGAAAATATTTGACTGAGATTAAAAAAGAGACAAAACCAAACTCATTTACTATCAAGTCTGCAGTAGCATTTTCCAGATAGTTTGGTATGCAAAGGTTTGGAATTTCTGGACTTCTGTTACTGTTAACTGAGTCCTACCTGATGTGGGCTGTCACCTGCATGCAATGCCAGGTTTTTGATCTGTGCACATCAGAGCAGTTGCAATGGCAAACTATCTGCTCTCTCACTGACTCTTGTGAAGGAAGAACCTATTTAAGATAGGCTGCTTTCAGGGCCAGAGTATTTGGATGAACATATCAGACCCAACTTCTGTATGGGGAAAAAAGATATTCTGTGACCTATTCCATTGTGTGATTCTACAGACCGAGTTTTGTGAATGACCTCAAATGCAAATGTCTTGACGTTTCCTCTGAAGAGAAGTCAGACCCAGGTGTGCATAGTTCCCTTTTTGGGTGAAACTGTGAAAACTTTCTTCTTGTTTGGTAATAAAAAACAAATCTGCCTTTTGGCTTGGTTGCAGCCAGCCCCAGCATGGGTGACTAAAAGTAAGAGCATTTGTGACAGCAGCCCTCTCCCAAAGAGAAATATGGCCTGTGCCCTGCTCTGAGGACTTCATTGTTAGGATTTTAAAGGAAGTTAGGAGCTCTTAGAAGGTCTTAGTTGAATCGCAGCAGACTCTGATTTTCCTCAGTAAGTCAGCCCTCAATTCTTACAGTGTTTAGCGGGGAAAGTTTATGACCATATTTGAAATTATTTGGGTCTGGGTGTCTTCCTCTGGGAAGTACTTCTCCTCATGTGCATTCACCAGTACTTCTAACAGCAGTGTCAGCTGAAAAACTAAGCCTAAAGTGGCTGAGCTTCAGCTTCCTAAATGCTGAATCCAGAGCTAGTGGGCCATGTGAGATAGGATACAGTGAAGGCAAATTTTCCAGAGGCTGCACGCTGGTCCTGCTCAGGCTGTGCTGTTGCCTCTAATACAGCTGTTGGCTGTGGTTTGTTTAGGGCATCATGGGAATATGACAACTTCAGACATCACATCCTGAAACCTATTTTAATTTATATTAGTTTAGTATGAATTCTAGAATGAGGAAGCACTCATCTAGCCTTGCTGAAAACTGTGTGCTGACATTTGCTCTCTTGTTGATGGGATATTTTTACTTCTCCAGTTTCTCAATTCTGCCAAATACAGAAGGCACAAAGGTTTGCATTTGCAGGCACTCCTGTTATCTCTGGGGAAGTTTTTCAGGTTATGCAATAACTGTGCTAAGGACATGGAAATCACAGAATTATTAGAGTTGGAAAAGATCTCTAAGATTGAGTCCGTCCATTAACCTAACACTGCTAAGTCCACCATTAAACCATGTCCTTAAAAACCACATCTACAAATATTTTGAACACTTGGAGGGATAGTGATCCCACCTTTTCTCTGGGCAGACTGTTCCGATGCTTGACCACCCTTTCAGTGAAGAAATTTTTCTGGTATGCAGTCTGAACATCCTCTGGCTCAACTTGAAGCTGTTTCCATTTGTCCCACTGCATGTTGCCTGGGGAAAAAAAAGACAAAACCAACCTCCACCAGTCTACAGCCTCCTTTAAAGGAGTTTTAGAGAGAAATAAGGTCCCACCTGAGCTTCCTTCTCTCTAAATTAAACATTCTGGATGACGATGTTTCTGTAGAAACCAGCTCAGGTCTGGCAGGGTATGGTCACCAGCCAGGGTGCAGGGACCACCCTGCTACTTAGTCCCTCTTGCCTGGCTTGTGATTCCACACTGTGCTGTGTGGAATCAGCAGCTGGGAGTCTGTGCCACACAGTCGCAGTCAGTGACCTTTCTCTTCCTCTTGTGTTATCAAAGCTCAGTTGACATTTCAACTGCTCGTTTATTTCAGCCTCATGCCTATGCTGCCTTCAAACATTTCAAACTTCTTACTTTGGAAGTTGAGGTTTCCAAAACATTTTCTAATTCATCAGTGACTTTGAACTTTCTGAATCCAAGCAAACTCTTGCAGGTAAAAACACAGGGAAGTCGACATGTGCCTGAAATGGCAGAGGTGAAAACTGAGTGTGACAGCAGCTGTGCACTGTGCTGCTGAAGGAAAGGGCTGAGCAGAGCCCTTGTGCAGTGAAACAGGCAAAATGAAAGATGAGTACCAGCAAACTTTGTGAAATAGGAGGGTCAGAAGTGGGTTTAAGGAATTATATGATGAATACGGAGGAGAGTTAGAAGGAAGATGAGGTTTTTTTCTGGAGCTCTGCAGATCAGGAAGAGCTGCAATATTACTCCACCTAGTGAGGGCCTAACTGAGAGGTGCCAGAGACCACGGTGGGGAGCTTTTTCGAGAGGGAAGTGGCATAACAACAACCATGTAAGCTGTATCATTCTCCCTCCTGTTCATGTCATGGAATTGAATTGAATTCCTGACTGTTTTCCATTGCACTGATGAAAGCACAAATGAAACTTGAGACCATATCGCAGAATCATTCAGGTTGGAAGAGACCTTTTGAGATCATCTCATCCAACCTGTCTGCTCAAGCATGGTCAGATAAATCAGGTTGCCCAAGGCCGTGTCCAGTTGGGTTTTGAATGTCTCTGCAGGTGGAGACTCTGCAGGACTTCACAACCTATCTGAGCAACTTGTTCCACTGTTTGATGACCCTCAGGAGTAACAAAGTGTTTTCTTGTGTTCAGATGGAACTTTGTGTGTTTTCGTTTGTGCACATCGCCTCTTTTCCTGTCAGTGGGCACTATGGGGAAGAGTCTGGGTACCTCTTTTTTAATCTCTCCTGTCTTACCAATATAAGATCCCCCTGAGTCTTCTTTTCTCCAGGCTGAAGAGTTTCCAGCTCATGCAGCCTCTCCTCTTATGAAAGATCTGTGGTCCCCTAATCATCTTTGTGGTCCTGTGTTAGACTCAAGCTGTAAAGCTAAAGCAAACTTGGAATAAGCTGCTTGGAATTTAAGGTCAGGTTGGACAGATGAATAAGATGTTCTCATGTGTGTCTCAGCCCAGAGGGATGAAGTTGCAGTATGTGGGAGATTCCCTTCAGCGTGACACTTTTGTAATTATTTGATTGCTCACTTGCTAATAGCTGCCATTTAGTGCTAGAGACCTAAATTTACAATGAATTTTTAAGTTTGGCAGGAACTGGCATTTGGTGTTTACTTCTGGCTCTCAGTGCTCTCTGGCGGATACATTCTGAATAGTCCTATCTCAGATAATTACATGCCAGTTGCCTTGAAGACATGAGGTAGCATGCAGTCCTCCCTCCAACTGCCCCCTTTTTATCGCTCTTTGAAGGGGAAAAATAAAGTGAATTCTTAAAAGTATATTTTATTCTGTTATGTCGTGTTGAAACAGAAGGATACGGTTCTTTGACCCTGTTCTTTGAAGAGGAACGGGTGAGCTCTTAGTCAGCCCTCTGGGTGGTGGTGAGACCTGCTTCATTGTATGGGAGCTTGGCAGCCTGGCTGGTTCTCACTGCTTGTCAGAGAGGAAACTTTGACACCCTTGCTCAGGAGTTAAGGTTGAGAGAACATGCTGGTAGCATGCCTTTCCTTGCAGATGCTAGTATGGGAATAAGTGCTGGAAACACAGCCTTCAGAGAGCTGGTTAAAGCAATTGGAGAAACCTCAACTAAGCCACCAAGTGATACTGAAAGAAATGCATGAACATCCTTATCCCTGTGTAGCAAATCAAGCAGTTGGAATAGTCTTCCCGGCTGCAGGATGGATGAATTGTTTGTCATCAAGGTGTTTCATAAAGTTCCAGTTTATGCACATTAAAAGCAGTACTTCATGGCTTGTCTTTCATGACAGTATGAAATTCCAGCAGTGCTAGCATACCAGCTTACTAAGCAGAGACAGTAAAATGGTAGCCCAGAAGTAGTAAAGGACAAAGACCGGTGTGGTTAGGAAGTGTCAGGCTGTAACAGTCTTCATGCACATCACAAATATTGTTATTTCTTTGTCTTGTAGTTCTGATAATCTCCTCACAGGTTACTTTACAGTTGTGTCTAAGACTAATTCTAGGTATCTGCCAATGTGAATGGCAAGGCTTTAAAACACCTGCTTAAAATAAGAGCCTAGTGACCATCACTGATCACTTTCTTTCAAGTCTGGAACAGTTGAAGTAATTTCTGAAAAATTTTTGCAGAAGTGTGTGGTCAAATCAAAGATGCTTTACAGAGCAGGTCTGAAGAGATCTGTGGAGCAGAATTCAGGTTGTGTCAGAGACCTCTGTTGTGCACTTGGGCAGTTGTTTTGTTTCCAGGATTGCATTTTGTAGGATTTTCATGGCTGTCTGTTACTACCTTAGAAAACTTTTGTCATGATTTTCAAAAGTGACTTGAGAACAACTGTTGGTCAATCTTGAGTTTCCCAGGGGGAAGTTTCGTCAGTCGCATAGGCTGACCTCAGTATGGAGTGCTGCAAAAAAGTGGTCTGCCTCATTCTCCGTCTTTCATCTATCTAGAGGATCTGGTGTGGCATTGGACTGCAAGGGTAATATTCCAAGAGAGACTATTTGAAGGAGAAGGGAGGGTAGGACTGCCCTTTCAGTAGTAATGTGGTCTTGGGTCTCCTGCAGTCACGTGTAGAACCACACCTGCAGTCAATCAGTGATCTCTCCTGATCAAAGGTTTCCAAAATAGCTACCCAGCTCTCAGAGGTTGAATTCCAGCTTTGTAGGCTTTTATGGGAACTGACTTTTCTGTAATGCAAGTGTTATGCATTGTGCTTAAGCTGGAGCAAGGAGATACTGCAAGAGGAGGCACTCATGTTTCTTACCTGTGGCTGCTCAGGAAAACTTGAATCAGTGACAGATGTAATGCAGTTCTTGGCACCCTCAAAATTCGTCAGCCATGCATATGTTTTGTCAGTATGTGTTGTCTTCTTCTGGCACAGGTGGCCGAAGTGAACTATTCCAGCCTCTCTTTCTTGAGATTTTGGTCATGTACACAATTATCTGGGTGGCCAGAACCCTGTTTCTTCCTCAGAAACTCTTTCCTGTCTCTGTCCTGTTCCCATGCCCCTCAGCCAGTTGTTTAGGTTTATACACTTGATCCTGTCACAAATTGACCATTAGGCCTTTGAGACCCTCAGCAAAACTTGACACAGTAAATTACTCCTTATTTCCTTAATTGAGGATGAGAAATTGTGTAAAGCTCAAATTTACAATAAACTATGTATGAAACATGACTATGTTCTTTGTAGAATTGAAAATCTGTTTGTAGTTGCTGTGCTTGTAGATGAGCTGCTTGGGATGAGGGGTTTGGAGAGAAGGGAGAGTTTTACAAAGTCTTACATTTTCATGTGTTTTGCTCTTTTCACTTGCTCCTTTTCTGCAGCTTCTTTCCATTCTGTTGAAAGGGGAAATGTTGCTACAGTATAACTCGGCTTCGAGGGCTTATCACAAGATGTTTCCCTGATGAGTGTTTATCTCCTTGACAAAGCAGGGGCTCTGACGTTAGTATGATGAAAGATAACTTTTCCTGCTTTCCCTGACTACTTCTTGGTACTCTGCCAGCTTCTTGCAAATGCAACTGGATTGCTCTCAGAGACTTTATGTCCTTGTTAGCATTTGGAAAAGGAGACTGGCCAGTTGCAAGCTTCAGGTAAAAGTGGGAGCTTGCTTTGAGGATCTTCCCTCTTGCTCTGGGCACACTGAGGTGAAGGTCTGAGGCCTCATGAGAGCGATTTGTCTTGACTGGTGAATGGACAGAATGGGAAATGTTTGCAGCTGCCAGTGAGGGGTTGGTCTGCACATGCAGAACGTGTAGAGACGCGCTGCTGCCCAGTTGTCCCATTTGCATTACTATCTGTATGACAGAGTGATGTGGACAGACTGCTGACTCCTTCTAAGCATTCACGTGTCCTGTGGTGTAAGGGCTGACTTGTGAGAAACCACAGCTGTCGGCTCCATACCGATAGCCCCAGCGAAGCCAGGAGGAAATGGATGACAGAGTGAGCTGCATGGGCTCGACAGCAGCGTGCCAAAATAACTGGCTGCTTCATATTACTTTCTAAAGCTGCTAAATGGCTCTTGAAGCATATGTCCATGCCTACATTTTCCCTGGTTTTTTCTCTGGGGTGAGTTTTTCCAGGACAGCTGCGCAGGGAGCTCAGCAGGGCAGGCGAGAAGGGTATGGCACTGTTCTCTGCAGCTCAGCCACTGACACTTCTCAGAGCAGGGACATGTTCTTCAAGGGGAAATGTGGTTGGGTTTCTTGGACCGCATCTCCTCCCCTTGCTACTGGTTCTCACAAATATTTTACAGACTGTCAAGTGAGACCTGAGGTAGCCTCCATTTAAAGGGGAACAGAAAGGCAGAGCTGCAAGCTGTTGAGCTACAGCAGCTGCTCATGGAGAAGCTCAATTCAGGTATTCACTTAACCTTTCTAGTAGGTCTGTCGATCTCCTCAGCAATGGCCTCTCTAGCCTGGGCATCAGTATAATGATTGCTGTATCTGTGTGTGCAAGTAGGTTGTGATTACTCAAGTATCTTAGTGAGTGGGAAGCCTGATCTAACACTGCTTTAGAGCATGGATATTATTGAATGTAATGGGATAGTTTTCTCTTCCATTTCTTGCATGTTCATGAGTCAGTCAGTAGGACATGACTGGAACTTGCAAGATGAATCATAGGATCACTGCACTGCTTATGTGGGAATTTGGTACTTTGCAATTTCAGTATTTTCTGAATGAAAAAACAGTTGAATAATTCATATCTGAAACTCTGAGTTCCTGTTGCATCAGCTGTTAATCCAATTACTGATTAACATTGCTTGCTTCTTCCTGTATTACCTAACAGCTCTGTGCTCATATATGACCTCTGGGCAGTCACCTCTCTTACAAGAATGCAGAAGTGCGAGACAGGGTCAGCCAGAACTTCTTAAAAGCTCTAGTTATTCTTTATTTGTTAATTTGTTTCCAGTATCAAATAACATCATTAAAGTAGAGACTGGGGGCTTGTTCTCTCCTTGTCCTGTCTTATGCTTGCTTACTGTAGATGTGGTAGCTGAGATCAACAGCTTTAGGTTTCATTTTTCTCTGAAAAGGACCACATGTTGGACAAATGAGGTAAAAATTACCACACTAATGGTTCCATATTGGATTGGGGATGATTCCTTGAGGATGAGGATGCTGTCAAGTGTCCTTTTGTGCATATGCTAGAGGAACATTAATGTTTTGCTGTAATTTGGTCATCACTGGCTCTCTCATCTGCTGTGAGCCTAGTCTTTCTGATTTAGTCACATTGGAAATAACCAACAGAGATTACAGAGACACTATTCCAGTAATAGTTGCCTCTTCTCCTCCCCAAAAGACATGACATCTTGCTCTGTGTATGCCAAACATCTGCTATGAGAGGTATCATATAAGGGAAGGATGAGGGACCAGTAGTTTATTTTCTGCCAAATGCAGCTGGGCAGCTTGGCACTCGCAGGTGGGAGTAGTACATGTTTCTTTAAATGAAGGGTTCCCAAAATGTGTCTGGCTCTTGCAGCTGATGAATTCGATCAGTATCTGTTAAAATATTGAGCTAAGGAATATAAAGCCTCAGTTAATTTTTTTCTAATACTTGGTACTACTGTTTGAAAATCCAAAAGACCACCTTCAGTACAGCCTCCATCCTTGTGTCAACGTAGTTACTGAGTCGAATCTTCAGGTTGTGTTGGTGCAGTATTAAAACCTATTTGCTAAATTACACGTATTGTTTCAGGTTTGTTTAAAAATATCAGTGTTATTGGTGATGCCTTACTTGAACTTTAGAGCTGGAAATTTTTGGATTCATTCTCTCTACAGCAAACATTAAAGCAGCAATCTACTTGTACTCCTGTGAGCAGGCTTATTTGCCATGTGGAGAGATTCACATACTTAGTTAAGTGTATGTACATCACTACTTGTAACAAAAATTTCATCTGAATTATTTGCTAAAGTTTTGTGTCTTAAAACTTGTCTCCTGAATGCAATGTTGATTTCATATAATTCCTAAAATCTCACTTTAAATGTACAGAAAATATATATTAAAAAACAAATGCAAGTTGAAGTATTTGATAATAATACTAATGCTGAAGAAATCTAGATTTAAATTCCTGGCTGATGTCTAGCTTCACTGTTTGAAACTAGGAGGACATGAACTCCTAGAGGTGGCCTGCTTCGTCTCTCTTGATTTGTGGAAACTTAATGTACTTGGAGGTTGAGGGATTCTGAGTAAAATCTGGACTCTTGGCAGCTTCACTGTAGAAATGCCACAGGTTAGACAACACAGTTGGTTGCTTAGGTCTTTCTCATCAGGACTGAACATTTTAAATAGAACATTTCTTGCTAATATAAAAATTCTTCCAGTCCAAATCCGATATTTTATCTAGTAAATAATTTTAACTGTTCTTTACAGCTGTGTTTTATACTAAGTAGTAAATAAAAATTAACTTGCAAAATGATGTCTTAAATCCTTGACCGCTCCACAGTTTTCCAAAGTTTGGGAAATTTTGGTCACAGGAGGCAGTTTTAAGAATTCGTGCTAGTCTTCTGACAAGGGGAAGTCAGTGACTTTCACCCCATGTTCTGGGAGACGATGGGAAAAACCCAGTGTGAACCATGTGAATCAAGAGGTAGAAACTAGCTAAAAAAGTGTTCTCTACTAAGTAGATGCAAAATCATCTTTTGTTTCCTTTCTCTGGTTGAGAAAAGTGTTTCCTGGGAGGGGTAAGTGATCTATAATAAACTCTGGCTGGAGTTTTTTTTCAGCCAGTAATATCAATTCAGTTTGTTTGCACTTCCATCAATGTGTGTGCTGGTTTGGGGAAGTAGGAATGAGAATGTTGTTTTGTACACACTTATCGTAGGCTTACATATGTTTACTTCTATTTTTGAGTCTGTTTAGGTAAAGTGCTGTTACTTTTCAATGCAAAAGCTCTGGTACATTTCGGTTTCATGCTTGTATAGATACTGGAGCTCATAGCTCTTGCTCAGGGAACAGAACCCTTTTATACTACTGCCTCATGTTGTATTTTTTGATGCAATACAAAACTTGGAAGTTGGGGTGAGCAACATAAGCAGGATTGAGAAAACTAAGGATGCTACTAAAATGAGAGAAAAGTTGGTTTTCATCATTTACTTTGGGAAAGAAAGACTAAAGGCTGCTATCCATCCCACAGTGTATCAGGGTGCAGCTGGAGTCAGATGAGTCCACTTGCCTATCATTCATATATTAAACATTCACATACTAGTTTTCCTATATAATGAGAGAGAGGACTATCCATCTTAGTGATGAGTGGTATTGTTGTTTGTTTCATAAGCATATTCAGTGCTATTCTACCACTTTTACATCTTTGTGAATTTTCCCCGGAAATCCTCTTAAGGGAAAAAAAAAAGAGGAAGCTCTGCAGTTTCCCTTTCTTCAACTAGATCCTCTTTTCTCTTTGAGAGGAATGGCAAGTTCCACCCCACTATTCCCCTGGCTGTTTCTCAGGATGAATGTGTGTGATAGGCATTTTCAGCAAAGGGGAGTACTGTAACAGGACTCTGTATGCTTTATTTTAGACTCAGGCTGTGACTCTGTGACTGATACAGAAACAGAAGACGAGAAGAATCCAGCTTATTCCCATAGACTTGCCATGAGTGAAGAACACGGGTCATCCAGGAGCACTGGGGACCATCCAGTGGTGCAGCCTGATCGCATACAGTGTGGGGTACTGTATGTCCACTCCTTGGGCTATGTTCTTACTGTGTACTGGTGCAACCCATTATGCTATTCTGTAATGGTCAGTTTTACCGGTCTGGGAATTAGTCCTTGCCTTTAAACCCTCTGTCCTCACTGTCTCTGTTTCATGACCTTGGTTCCCTAGGCCCAGGAATAGCTTGGTAACATGCAGTATTCAGTGCAGTGTAGGCTGCAATGTCGCTGATTGGCAGTCTCATTAACATGGCTGCTTGGCTGGTGTGCTGTGGGGCAGGTTCACACTCCTCCCTTCCTCCTTTCTGGTGGCAAGTGGAGTAAGGTGATTATAGTGAACCAGTTAACTGCACAGCCTGCAGTATAAGGTGACAGTTCTGGTCTGTGCCTCACAAGTGACTCTGAAGATCCTGCATCATGGCTTCTAGTCTGAAACACAGCACTGCTTAGCATAGCATGTCCTCAGATGGCAAGAGTTTAAGTTTCTTCTTTTGTTCCTGTTTAAAATGTAGCTGTGCTGCTTGAGTGAAGAGACTGATAGAGTTGAAAATAAGTAATTTTATAAATCCAGCTTTAATCTATTTATAAATCTATCTGGCAGATTTGGAGTTTGAGTTTAATGCATGTACCTATGCTAGTGCAAGCTGTAACAAAAGCCACATGCCCGGTTAGTCCATGACTGGAAGATGCTCCTGAAAACCATTCAGGACTGTGAAAATGACAGATGGTATTTCATGTGTTAGTTGCAATGACAGCAAAATCCCTAGAAAATGGACTTCACAAAGTCAGTGTTTTTATGTGTTGAACTTGTGTGTTGTATGCTTTTTCTCTTAGGTGCAAACAACGATTTATATTATCATGAAATGTAAACTAGATGGTGAAATGAAAACTGAAGTTGAATTCTGTCCAGAGAATGCATTCTCTGTGCGTGTGCTGGCTGAGATGGAGAATGAGTACACCATCTCTGTGAAGGCTCCAAGTAAGCTGGACTGAGATTTCCCACACCTCCTTCCTCCATTGCTTCCTTTCTGTCTCAACCTGCCTGTCCTGAGAAGTGTTAGAGGGATAAAGGTTGCAATACAGAAAAACTTGAGGCCAGAAAATCTTGAACTAGCATTTTCATCTGTGATACTTTTGTGATGAGGAACTGAGGGAGACTGCCTGGGGGGTCTGTTTTCCCTCAGTAGCAGGAGGGTTGCAGTGTGGAAACACCTTACTGGGAGTTTGGAGAGCAGACTGCAGCTTGTAAAGCACTTTGAACTTAACTGTGTGTGATGACCACCACCATGTTAGCATTGGCAGGGTATCAAGAGAAGGTAAGTGCCAGTAAAGAATTGCATGACTTTAACAGCTTAATGTGTAATGATCACTGTGATCAGAACTGAAACTATTTTGGCTTGCCTTTTAATTTAGATATGTTCTGTTACTAGGTATTTACATTTACAAAATTGAAGGGTGTCTAAACTTTAGGTTCACAAAACCTTAGGGACATGATTTCAGAGCCTTAAAGATTGATAATGGTTTCCCAGTATTATTTTATTTAATCTACTTTGGTTTGTCCTCTTGAAGAGTCATTGTTCCAGCTCTGAGAACAGAGGCTAATAGTCATTGTTGCAACTCCCATAAAGTCTGTGATGTGGGTTGATTTAAAGGTGGCCTCACCCACATATAAAGGTTCAATTTAATCTTTCTTAAATCGAGACTTATAATAAAAACACAGACCTGGAAAGTAGCTTGTATTTGAATTATAAACATGACCTTCACATGGATGGAGTGTACAATCTAAGCTCTATAGCTTCTAACAGTACTAGAAGTAAGTTTCTTGTGTGACTGTGACTGTTTCATAATTTCCTGAGTTGTAACAAGGAAAGATTAATTTCAGTGGGATTCAAAATATCTGTTTCAAAGAGGAAGTCCAGACCTATGAATGTATACTAGTCAAAATATCAAGAATCTTCCAAAGTGCAGGTGGAAGAAAATCCTGCGCATGGGTAAAGTTGCAAAGCTGGAATTCTTTAAAATTTATCTTATTCAGAGGCTAGTGAGGCTGACAGAAGTTGCAGAATCCTCACTAACTTTTCAGATTTCTCTCCCTTTCTTCCACAGCTTTTGTATTTTAGGGCACAGCTTTAAAGACAGAAAAAGCCAGAGATGGAGAGATGTGAGGCTTTCTAGTTTGAGGTGAAGTACTGCTAACATCAGCGGTCCAGTCTGTTGTTAGCAGAGGACCTAGTAGGTCCCAGGCTGTGTGCATTGACTTAGCTATAAAGAAGGCAGTTCCAAAGTACTTTCCTATCTAGTATTCAGACCAAGATCATGACTCTTTTTATGATTCTTTATGAATGCAAGGTGGCAGAAACTGTATTGGTATCCATCTGGCAGTATATCCAAACTCCTATCCTCACAGTATTTGGTGCAAACTCATGGCCATTGTTTGTTCTAATGGCAATTTCTGCTCTTTCTTTTCAGATTTAACCTCTGGGACAGTGCCTTTGCAGATATATTCAGGGGACTTGATTGTGGGAGAAACAAGTGTCACTTACCACACCGATATGGAGGAAATCAGCAGCCTGTTGGCTAATGCAGCCAACCCTGTACAGTTCATGTGCCAGGTAATGACTTTAGCAAACAGCTGCTTTGGAAACCTGCTTTTAGAGGCTAAGACAAGTGGGCACAAGCAAAAGTGCTTGCCATGAAGTAGCTCTTTGGAAATGAAGAAATGCAGGGTTATTTAGAGATTATCACATAACCTTAACATTCCCTTTTAGCAAAAGTGTAGGTGCTTTTTCTGTCTCTGGAGCACGTAGCTGGCTAAGGTGAGTCAGGTTATCCAACTAATAAAATAATGCAGTCAATCAACACTCACATGTAGTCCTTGATGACTTGAAATGCTTGGAATAACAGAACTTGGTATAACAGAAAGTTCTCTAAGGAAATAAATTGTTTGGGAATTTGTACCTAAGGGTTCTTGAAAAAGATGTGAATAGAAGCAAAGGTTCATATCTGTTGGAGCAGAGTAATATAAAATGATTTGTTTACTCTTAAGACTTCTTTAATAAAACACTCCTCAGTTTTCATACTGTATTTTGCTCAGTTGGGGTTCCTGAATGCTATTAGAATGGTAAAGCTTGCACAAACAAGTTTTCAGATGTGTTGCCTTGCTGCCTGCCTGCATGTCCCTGACAGACCATGTAGGAGAAGCCTACAGATAGTTTTGTTAGTCAGCAGTATACCTGGGGCAGGGAAAACTGTGTTACCTTGCCTTTTAGTTCAAGCTGTGGAGCAGCTGGTACTGGCTGATCCCTCTGCTTGGGGAGTGGATGTGCTTCCCAGTGGGTAAGAATCAGTTCAAAAGCCAAACCCAGAGTTTACACCACAGTAATTAAATACAGGCTAGTGCATACTAAAGTAGGAGTGACACTTCATTGGAACAGTTTCAAAAGTAAGATTATGCCTATCAAGGAAGTAGGAGATAACAGTTTTCTGTGCTTGCAGTTGCTTGAGTGACTTTCTCGTTGTGCTCTGTCTTGTTGAGGAGTGTATGGTTCTCATCTGTTCAGTTTAACGATACTCTATTTCAGGGCCAGCAAGCTATTCATGTTCTTTGCCTCGACCTGATTGTGCTAAATAGTAAAAACACCATATAAATTTCACTTTAACTGAATCTCCAGACTCTGCCAAATAAAATGGCTTTCCATTTATCTCTAGGCCTTTAAAATTGTGCCATACAGCATAGAAGCACTGGACAAACTGTTGACTGAGTCACTCAAGAAGAACATTCCTGCCAGTGGTTTACACTTGTTTGGAATCAACCAGCTGGAAGAAGAAGATATGACAGCAAGTAAGTTGAAAGATTTTTGGTTTGTTTTTAAGCTTTGTATCAGCTGTTTTATCTTGAAGCACCTTAACAATGCAGTATCTGGTACCTTCACAGGCTGTCTCAAAAATTGTGGGTCTCAGCCAGGAAGTTAAGTTTCTGGTGATTTCTGTATTAATTTCTATAGCAAGGGGATTGCCATTTGAGTCAGGTGACCCTTTTTTTGTTAAATGCATCAGTCTCACTTCCCTGCACTGCAATAGGTGCAGCTGTGTAGATAGCTTCAAACACAACCAGAGTGAAAAGGTGATGCTCCCCAAATGTTTCCCGTATTTTTTCCCTTGTTATTCTCTCAGTCCCATGTGGCATTTTTCCAAAACCCAGTCCTTTACCCCCAACCCCATAATGTTAGTCTAAGGTGCACACTGAGCACTAAGCAGTTAGGTTGGTATGCAGTCTTATTGGAATAATGATCTAAAAGGTCCTTGCAAACCTTTGATTCTACATGCATTAAGCTATTACAGTGCCATATTCCCCACTAAAGGTTACAGGATTTAAGCCTGGAGATGCACAGGATATCTCAGTTTATTTGTGCAGTTAGCTCCATTTTGAAACTGCACATAGGCTTTTAAGGGATTTCACACCTGCTTTGTTCTGTCTGTTTGCTAGGAATTTTGTTTCTCACCTACTATCTCTGTTGCTATTAGAGAAAAATGTAGAATCTAACGGGCTCCCATTCTTACAGATCAGAGGGATGAGGAGTTGCCAACACTACTTCATTTCTCTGCAAAATATGGGCTGAAGAACCTCACTGCCTTGCTGCTTACATGCCCTGGAGCGCTGCAGGCCTACAGTGTAGCCAACAAGTATGGCCACTACCCAAACACCATAGCAGAAAAGCATGGCTTTAAGGATCTGCGCCAGTTCATTGATGAATATGTGGTAAGAGGAAGCAGCAGTCTTTCTGCCTTGTCCCACAGTGAGTGTGGACAGTGGCACCAAGCTTGGCACGTAGTGTCGCAGAGTGGTGGGGTGATAAAGTGTGCAGTGGGGTGTGTGGGGTGTAGAGCACAGACATCCAGTCACTCTGAAGGCTTCCAGTCTGGAAGGTTTGGTGCATTTCTGGAGTCAGGGACATTCCTGAGGCTTTTGCACAAGCAAGTAAGATGTAAGCAGAGAGTGCCACGCTGGCTTTCCTTATCATCCATTCTAATGAAGTTTCTGTAGGGATGTAGTTGGTTACTCTTCTAACATCTGATCTACAGCCCTTTCGTCTTGCTTTAGTTTAGGTACTAATATGGGAACAGAATCTGTTTGGAAAGATACAATTTAAGGTGTATCTGAGGATTGCTTTTTAGCTCGTTCATAGCTGATCTGTGTAGTTGACCTTCTCCACTTCATATCCACTTTTTCCTGCATTGATATAGCTGTTTGTTCCCTATTTGTTCTATCTGGGACTGCAATTCACAATTCAGTTCTCATTGAGCTAACCCCATCCCCAGAAAACAGCACTCTGACTTGTCCAGATTATGACATGGACCTGAATCCAGCTGCACCAAGCAATTGTTTCTGTGGGGTACTTGGCATTCATGGAGTTTATCCTTTCTTTTCCATTTGAGCTGTTTCAAGCCCATATGCTTCAAAATAATAAGCAGCTCCTTGACTCAGATCATGTGAACTCTATTTGCCTTTGCTTTCATTTGAAAAGTTGAGTGTGTTTGTCCTTAAAAATTGTCAGAATGGAGACTGATAGATCTGCAAGCCTTAATGTGGTCGTGCCAGCAAATTACACTAGTGTTTAAACCTATTTAGGAGGTGTGTGTGGTGCTTGGATTTGGGGCTTGTTTCTTGACATAAGCATGAATTTGGGGTTATACATTAGAGCTTAATAAAAGTCATTCCATGTTCTGAGATCAGAAGGGCTGCAGAAATTGTAAATTGTGTGATCAAAATCTTTGCATTGGGATAAATGGGAGTTGTGCAGAAAGTGTTTCCAACCTCGTATTGCAGTACTGTGCTCCTCCCAAATTCTCTCCACCCGCACAGTGACAACTGTGTTGAGTAGGTCTTGCTTACTGACTGTCGAGCTGTGCAGCATAGTACCCGAGCACACAAACCATGTGCACCAGTGTGACCTCTGCAAGGTAGTGACTAGAATCACTACTAGAATAGATATCTGAAAATCCCAGTAAAACCATTTACTTATCTGATTTTTCTCTCTGGCAAACGTTCCTCTGCACCTCTGTAGAGCATTGTATGAGCTTACTGGTCTGGCTCATTTTGACTGTAGAGGAAAGCAAGTTTGGACACACATGCCCTGTGGATTGAGGGCCCGTGAGTTGGCATTTGCGCATGGAAGAATATCTTGTATTGTGACTGGTTAAGATGGCTGTGCTTGTGACATAGTTGGAACTTGGAGATAAGATGGGATGAAGCTTTACATTTTGCTCCCGTGGTGAAGATCTGCATTCCCCCTGTGCTCTATGTTGCAGATGTCTGAGAAAGGTTTCTGTTATCCTGTGAATTGGAAATTGCCTGTATTACGTGAGCAGCTGTCTGCTGTGAGGTTTCCTGTTAATATCACAGAAAAGGGTCTTTGTACTCCCTCTTTGGGTGTTACATGCTGCTGCTAATGGCCAAGAAACTGAAACTGAATATACATCAAAGCTAAAACTTTGCTAACAAGTGCTCTACATGTGGCAAGCTTTCCCCCTTACGGTTAGCTACGCTTGCCCCAAAATAGCCTTTGACAGGCATTTGTATTTTTAGAACGAGCTATGCTTATGTTCTGGGAGGTTGCAGACATTGGGCAGAACATGAAATTGAAGGGGTGAGAGGCTGTAATAGCTTTTGAGAATGTGTCGGCACCAACTTGTTTCACCTTCCTTACCTATTACTACAACACAGAACTTGAAGGCTGGGCCCAGACAGCTGTAGTGGGGATTTAATTCATTTGAGAAGCTTTAATCTTTGGGAATGGGCTACCTTTAGAGTTTTTTTTCCATCAGTGATGGGAGAATGAAGTATCTTGTGCCTGCTTTGATTCTCCATATTCTTTATTTAAATGAGACTTGAACTTTTTTTCTTGCCCTCCTTCCTCTCCAGGAAACTGCAGATATGCTGAAGACTCACATTAAGGAAGAGCTGATGCAAGGCGAGGAGGATGAGTCTGTTTATGAGTCCATGGCTCATCTGTCCACTGATCTGTTAATGAAATGTTCATTGAATCCTGGCTCCGATGAAGAGCTTTACGAATCCATGGCTGGATTTGTCCCTGGTCCTCCAGAAGATCTTTGTATGTATATTCATAGAATCGCAGAATCATAGGATGATCTGGGTTAGAAGGTACCTCATCCAACCCCCCTGCAATGAGCAGAGGCATCTTCAACCACATAATTTGCTCAGAGCTCCCATGTCTCTGAGACATAGTAGTGCCTCAGGCACAGCTTGTCTGCTCTCACCACAAGGAAACTAATCTCCAGTTCTAATACTGGCTGGCTGATAAAATTGTTCTAGTCCTTTTTTTTGATTGCTAGTGTACAAGTTCAAGAGCTGTTTCCTCAGTATTTTGAGGACTCCCTGAACCCTGAGTAAGTAAATTAGCATAAAGAAGACACTAAATTTTCTACCATGTCCTGCTTCTCCATCCTGAGAACCAGGGGCCTGAGGGCACTCTGACGTACAGACACTGACAGAAAAGATGTGATTTTAGTGACAACTGGGAAACTGAAAAACAAGAGCTGAGCTTTAGCTCAACAAATTGAAAGCAAAAGAAAGGGAACATCTAGAAGTATGTGTACTGAAAAGATTATAACTAATTCTAATCTAGTTGGTTTATTGCTAAAAATATAGATTTAATTCTGATAAATATGCAGATGTTGAACTTTTTCACCATTCCATTAATATTCAGTGAGACCAGTTGCAAATGTCAAGTTAAGTACCTATGTTAAGCAATTGTAAATTTGCTGTTCTTACTTACCTGCCTATTTGATCTGGCTTCTTCCCTGATATATTTGGTGATTCCCATGATGAGCAGAGAATCCAGGTTCTTATAATTTAAGTACTTCCATAAGGACTGTTAGTATTTCTACAGGTTTTAAGCGTGCTGCCTCCAGGGAAAAGTTTTCTTTCTGAAACACTTTTTCTTATGGGCTGAATTGGTCCTGACTATTTTTTCTCTGTTTTAGATTAAATGATACTATAAAACACATTTTCCTTGATTATGGAGTCCAGAAGACTCTGTCGATTCTTTGCCTGAAATCACAAACTCTTCTCTGCAAAGTTTTGTTTGGTCACTGCAGGGATAGTTTTCCTACCAAAACCAGGATAATTCTGTGTTCAGGTGGAGATAAGCAGTAAATCAGGTTGGACTTGTAAGGAACAAAGGTGCTGTTGTTTGCAGTAATGGGGGAGAGAGTTTCTAGGTGTGTTTGCAAGCTCTGCCTGCAATCAGTACACAGCTGAATGAGGTTGATTGACTAAGCCTGTGAAGGGGGGAAAAACATGTTTTAAATTACTAAGCCCAGCTTGTCTTCTTTCAGCCCTGAAATACCCATATCTTGTAGAAACTGTGCAGGGGATATTCCTTTCTTTCATGTGTGCAAGTCGAGCTCCCTATAATTTAGCACTTTTGAACTGGATGCTGAAAAATCTCATTTTCCTGCTTCTTCTGGAGCTCTAGGATGTTGCCTCTGCACACAAAGGTCTGCTGCCTTCTACTCAGGAGTCTTTTATTGAAATTCTCTGGTTTTCCTGTGTAGTTTGTTAGTCTTTGCCTGAAGAATATTTACAGCTTGTCTGAACAGTGCTTAAAATCTACCTGTATTGTAACAGGTAAGTTTAAATTGGCACAGTTCTTGATACTTAGATTGGTTCTCTCAAAGTAAAGGTGTTTCATTATTATTTAGAATACCAGCACACAGGAAAACCCCCACTGGAATTAATGGGAGTGCTGGTTGATTTAGAACTGCCATAACAAAGAAAGGATTCAAGCTTTTGTAGTGATTAAAGGTTTGTGAGGATGAAAAACTCACTAAGAAATCAAATTTAACTTCTACTGAGGTACTTTCTCCAGGAATTACCCTTATGTGAGTAGATATGGCTATGGGGAGGGGACAATACCTGGGCCATTTAAAGTGTAGCCATACTGTGTCAGTGTGCCTGTTTATTTGGTCAAGATGGGCTTCCACCACAGTTTTTCAGAGACTGATCAAAGGAAGCTTAGATAGCCCAGGGTCAATTTGTCTGGCAGGAACTGGTTTGAGAATAAGGTAACACAGGACTGAAGCCATTGTAATGAGTTAAAAGGACTAGCAAATACTTGGATACCAGAGTGTTCTGTTGTATTTGTCATCCCACTTCTGATTTTAGAATGCATTTTAATATTTTTTTCCTCTCTGCATTTGTTCTTGGGAAAACATTTTCAGAGAAAGTGCAGAAGCTGTGCAAGGGCCCAGTTTTGCTTAAACTGATGCTGCTTAAGTTGCACACACCTGTGTTGAATTACTAGTTGTGCCTTTAAGTTTTGGAATAATTGATGTAATTAAAAAAATAGAAAAGGTTTTGTTCATCTACAGATCACTGCCTCCCCTTCTGCTTGAGGGGAGCATTGTTTGCCAGGTAGGTCTTAATGCCCTGCGCAGTGTAAATCAAAAAGTACTCCTAAACACATCAGTGGGACCTTACTAGCTCCTGCTCTTATCTGATTTGCTGTTCTTTATTAATAAGCTTGAATTGCCTTCTTTATTTTTTTATCATTATTCTAATTGGTCCTGCTTCAGACAACCACTTTCCTCACACTTCACTCTTACTACACTTCTGAAATACCTGTACAGTCAAACATAATTTTTGAGAATTTGCTTCAGGTTGATGCAGGTTGCAGGTAAATGGAATGTAGCTGAATCACACAGTAGCTGAACAGCAAAAAGGAAGGGTTGCCTCCATCATATCAAAGCAGTATTTAGAGTGGGCTGGAGTTGTGCACAGGAGGGACTCTGAGAGCAAGGCCTCTTCACAGTGCTGAGAACTTGTTTGCTTTGGGCGAGGGTTAAACAATCTGGTTTGTGTGTGGTGTTACACTGTTTTACTTAAGGAAAGAGTTAGGTTATATTCCCACTGTCCAAAGTCTGACAGTGACAGTAGCTGAGGGCTGTTTGAAACATCTGGACTCATAGCACTGTTTCCGTAATTATGAACTGTGTAGACAATCAGATTCTACAGTGTATGAGTTTCATGCAGAGATTTAATCCTTTGTCCTAGACAGTTTCAGCTGACTAAAAGCTATTGTCCTGTAATTTGCATACCCCCAATACCTAAAGAATAAATAAGTTGTGATGCTCTTATTCTACTCTCTTCCATATTCTCTCCCTCTTCCTCCAATTTATTCTCTTGAGACCAAACTTTCAGCACTGTTCATTGATTTTTATTTTTGTCTTAGTTAATGCAAGAAACAGTAACCTTGTCATCCTTGAGCAAGCTGAGAGAATTGTGCACAAAAATATAAATGCTTATGAAGTTATGAGTTGTGATTTATGCCAACACATTGAATCTTTTGTCTTGCATAATGAAGCACTGATCTCTGTAAACTGGTAGCTTGCTTTATTGCAAGAATACCTGGCATTTAGTGTTTACACATGTTTACAGGGGGAAGAGTGATTCTGTTTTCTAAAGGGTGCCCACACAAGGTTATTTTAGCTGTTGTGAGGGGTCTGTAGGTCATAACTCATCCTCTCTATGGCTCTTTGCAGGTTGGTTGATCTCCCTTCTGAAGCTTTAAGTCCCACAAAGGGAAACAGAAACTCTTTGAATAAATATCTTTTAGCTACTAAATTCTAACTTCTGGGAACTGCTTAACCCTCTTCCTGCTAAGCCTTCAGACCAGCTTTCCCCAGTAGCCTCAGGAAAATCTGTGGACCTTTCCTGTAACACCTATTTGTGTGTGCCATCATCTTGTCACCTCTGTCTCACTAGCCTGTTCTTGCAGCAAGTGGAACAGGTGTCACTGAGAAATTCAAAAACTTTCAGTTACGGTGTTAGGTCTCTGTGTGCAACAGGCCTGTGTGCAAGAGGGTAGTGAAGTGGCAATCTTGTCTTTGAGGAGAACTAGTTAGCTGATAAATTTAACTATATTGACAATGTGATAGAAAACAAAACCTGCAATACCCTGTTGCACTGATGGTTTAGTAATTCTGCAGAGCAGAGCCAAAACTGAAGATACTGTTTCCTCCACAGAGAATGAGAGTAACTTTTTCATACCTGTCACGTTCTGTTCTGCCTCCAAACCCATAACGTAGTGGCTTTCCTCTGGGCCTGTGTCTGCTACAAGTTCATTTCTAGGAGCTATGTTAAAAATAATCAAGCTGGCTGTAAGGTGGAAATATTGCTCCACAAAAAACTTCAGGTCTATAGTGCTGATTCTTTAGGATGCTCAAATGTCAAATCTGTGCTTTCATGTGACGCTTATGTGAACTTTATATTTGGTTGATGGTGAGAAGATTAGCTGCAGCAGCATGCAATGTGGCAATGAGCACAGAGCTCTTAAGAAGCTGCTGGTGTGGTTAGTCCACACAGCATGCAGCAGTGTGGTGGATATGCTGAGGCTTTTCCTGAGAGGTTAAATCTAGGCTGAGTGCATTCATGACTGCCAGTGAGTCCTTTGGCAATTGCTAGTTTAAAAAAAACTCACAAAAAAACCCCCAACAAAGATCTTGCTAGCATATTCTTATCTTTTTTACCCATAATCTCTTCAGCTTTGCAGGGAAAAAAAAAGAAATATTGGAAAATATAAAAATAGATTTATAAAGAATATTTCATAGTCTTGCATGTAACCCAAACCATCTATTTTACATAGCAGTAGAATAGTGACACAGTAATAGATATGCCTCAACAGTTCACTTATTAATCACTCTTGTTTTTAATATCATTAGGAGCATGGTTACCTAACATTTTATTTTTAGGGCTACAGTAAAGTTGACCCTTTTTAAAAAAAAATCAGAATTCTTCATGTCAAAACACTGAATTAACAACATATCGTTTGCTGTCACTCCTGTTTCAACACTGAATTATCATTTGACCCTTTAAACACCTTCCATTCCAACTAATTAATTAAGCCAACTGTTTTGACTTTTATCCAATAAACAAAACAAACACTATTTTCTATGTCATGAGAAAATTGTGTTTAATGTCTTGCCTTATGAAATCACAGATTTCCTCTTGGGAGCACCGTGTGTAGGCCAAAACTTTCACCTGGCCATCACACTCTTAGTAACAGCCAATACTCAGTGCCTGCTTGAAGCCTTGTCAGAACTTCTCAACAGCAATGTTAGTCACCCTCAAGTGTCAGCATCAGGCAGCCGGAGATGATTTGTGCAGAGTGGACCAAACACAGCAACTTAATAGCCTTTTTTGAGGAAAATGACTGGTCAGTTGCTCAGCTTCTTCTTAGATTGTCACCATAAACCAAAGGTCCAGTCACAAATACCACAGCAGTATATTATATTATGTTATATTACATTATATTGTGTTATATTACATTATATTGTATTATGTTATATTCATAATTCTGATTTTTTTTTCTCAGATGTAGAGATGCTTCAGTGCAAACCAGACACTCCAGTTGCTGGAGATGAAGTGTCTCTAACTACAAAAGACTCAATGCTGCGCAAGTTTTTAGAAGGTGAGACCTGTTTGGAGGGAGGGATGGCAGTAGCATAGTTAGAACAGTTAAATAGAACTTGAGAATTCTCCTCAATCTTTTAAGGATAGGAAATAGTCTGCACTGTTTGCTTGTTTCAGACAAAGTAACAATTCTCTTTAGTACTTTGTAGACTATCACAAATACTTTTTGGAAACCAGTGCTCTGTTTGATTTGTTAACTATTATAGTATGTTAATTAACTGGAATTAATTAAATCAGCTGTTCCTCAAGTTCTTAAAAAAAGTTAGGCTATTTCTCACTATTTCTTCAGCAGAAGAGATGGTACAGGTTTAGTGGCAAACAGTTACATGCTACTGGATGTTAATGACTTTGCCAAGTCCTGTCCTGAATGGCTTTGGTGCATTTAAGTCACTGCAAAGCTGGTGGGTTTTTTGCCTGTGAAATGGCCAGCTTGGTAGGAATGTGGTGCATAATGCACCTGGAGGGATCCAGTGTTCATGGAAGTGACCAGGTTGTTATTCTCACAAACTCTATTCTGTTGTAGGCGGTAGCTTGGACATGTCAAATTCAGAGGATGGAGTTTATGAGCGGTGTGGTGAAGATGTGTACTGCCCGGTGGAACAAGACACTTTTCCACAGGAAATGGCTAACAGACCTCCAGTTCCTGTTCCAAGGCCAGAGTCTAGCTCTCCACAGCCAGACAATGAGCTGTACATCTCCAAAAGTGAGTTGGATACCAGTGGAAATGTAGACTGGTCAACTGTAGTATGTCATTCATGTGGGCTTCAGTTGCCAGATAAATGCCAAGAAAGCCTATGCTTTTTGAGATCCCTGTAGTATTTTACTCTGGAGTTAGATTACCTTTAGGATCCAATTTCGTATGTTTTTCATCTTCTCCCTACTCTAAAATGCAGGGATGTTGTATCTCAAGATCGTGGCCTGAGCTTGTTCTTCATGAAGGCAGGAAGATAACAGATTACCCCCAAATGGTATAAACAAATCCAACTAAATTGGAAAGATCCTGATATTATAAGGACACAATCAAGCTAATAAATGGAGACTTTGCTGCTCTGTAATAGTATCATTGATTCAATTGCATTTGTATAGGACATGATTTTATACCTCCATACCTCCCTCTGAAGTGGGATTTAATTGAAATTGAAGAAGATTGTGCCTCTTAGTTTGCTAGGCAGTTTTGAAAGTCTTCATCATATTTCACAAACATTCTAACAAGAACAACAGTAACATGTGAGAGAGGAATTTCAGTGACTTCTCCTTCCCCCCATGACAGGACTATGGGGAAAGCGTGTCCAGATTTCTCTGAGGGAGCTCAGCTAAATTCTTCAAGGTTAATAAAATGGGAATTTTGTACAAATCCTTGTTTTCTTCAATGGACTTAGGAGGGTAACAGAAGCTGTAATGCCCTGTAGAATTGTGTATGCTTCCCAAATTCATCCTTGGCTATTTCTATCTTCATAAGATGTATTTCAGTATCTAAAGAATGTTTGTTTTGCAGTTTTTGCACAGAAAGCTCAAAGACCTGAGAATCTTTATGTCCCTAGAGGAAGGGTTAAGAAAGGTAAGTCAGAAGTTCACCCTGAAAATCCTTCTACTAGTTCAAAAGGAGATCTGCTGAAGTAGCTTCATTTGCATGAAATATGACAGAATAGACTGTTTTACAAAGCTCTGGGGATAACAGTCCTTTATGAATGACCCAACCTTTTTGACCTTATGTGACACTGGAAACTTTTATAACTGCAAAGTGTGAGGGTACTACCCCTTTATCATGTACTCTACATGTATCTCCTATCTTGGTGTTTATCTTCAGGATCATAACGATCTATTAAGTCCTTTTCTCTGGTGTGAACCATATTATTTCATGCAAATGATGTCCCACTTTTAATGTTCTGTATATAGCCACTCCTTGTTGATTATTATTTCCCAGGATTTAACTTCTGGTGAACTGATTGCCGTTGATATCTGCACCTCCAAAACTCTCTCCTTATACTTTCAATTCTTGTCCTGTGCACTCTCAGAGTGCCGGGTACCACATCTGAACTTTTATCTCATGTGTTGGAAACTCCTCTTTATGTTATAAATGAGTTAAAAAATGCCAGCATCAGTAGAATGAGTTTTTAATTTCTGGACTTACACTACACAAATTACCTAGGAAGAGCTTTGTGACTGCCAAGGTGAAAGCTCTGTTTTTTGGACTGCTGAGGAAGCAAAGCACTTTAAGGAATACATTTTGTGATGCTCACTTAAATTATGTTGTTAAGAACAGAGGTTATGCCTGGGAAGTATTTGTATGCAAAGCTATCTCTCAGCTGGGCTTTTAGCCCTAACAAATAGCAGGATGGCCTAAGAATAAAGCACTTCTTAGGAAACATTCAGTCTGTAATATTGATTTTGTTGTGGGGTTTGGGGTTTTTTTGGCATCTGCTATATCAAAGGTGCTTGAGTATTCAGTGAGGAAGGCAGATGCCACCAGTTCAGTAATATTTTTGATGGTGTTCTCTCTTCAGAGACAATAGTCAGGCCTGTAAGGGACCTGTCTCAGTCAAGCATATATGATCCATTTGCTGGAATGAAAACTCCAGGCCAACGGCAGCTGATAACGTTACAGGAGCAAGTGAAAATGGGCATACTCAGCGTGGATGAAGCTGTACTTCATTTTAAGGAGTGGCAACTGAATCAGAAAAAGAGATCCGAATCATTCCGGTTCCAGCAGGTACAGATTTACTCTGCTGTTTAAGAAATACAACTGTCTCTCTGGGTTGTATCACAAGCTGTTCGGTGTGGGTACATTTCTTTTGCTGTTGGAGCAGGAAGATGGCTAACACAGTTCCCCAGCTAGCAGAGTTCCCTCCTGACATGGCAGGGCTGTTCCCAGGTAGCAGCAAGCAGGTAGCTGTTTTACAGCTCTCTTTGTCTTACAGTAGTATTGTTAGCTTTTGGAGATCTGTGCACTAGGAATTGGACCAAATCCAGCTGGCTAAATTACCTTTCTAGAGGTGACCTGGCACCTACCTGCTAGCAGGTGACTTGTGTGATGAACGTGGGGCTTGTCGGTTCTCATCCATTTCAGATCAGTGAAGAATCTGTGTCCCAGATGGTGTGTTGGCTGTGAAGTCCCAGCTGGTAGCTCCCCAAGTGTTTGTTGATGGCTCCAGGATTGTTCTAAGCAGTTGGACAAAGTGTAGCAACAGTCACTAGTAGAAGCAGAGTGTTTGCGTGGCTTAACCGAATGAGGGAGTAATTTTGTTGGCAGCAGCAACATAATGCCCAATGTAACTGGTAGTCATTTCGTTCTCAAATTAGAGGCTCCCTCTTTAAAACCACTGCTTACTTCTTTTGGAGCCATTTGTTCATGCTGTGGCTGTCTGCTCTCACACTTAAGATGCTGGTCTCCAGTGTGTGACATTGTTTTGGAAGCTGTCAGAACAAAGTCAAGGCTTTTCTCCTCCAGATGCTCTCTTGGAAGGGTCCTCTCTACCCAGAAACACTCAGAGGAATCCCTTCTCCTGTCAGTGAAGAACACAGTGCTACTTAGTAGATGTCTGTAGAAGAGATGAAGTGGCATGCTCTGTGCCCCATCTCATGAGCAGCTTTCAAAGCCTCTGCTCCAAATCTTGCTTCATGGTATAGCTTTGCCTCCTTTTCTACTTATTCCACCATATCTCCTCAGATATGTACCTTTTGCCCTGCTGAAAAAAGTTGTCTTTTTTCTCCCCACCTTTTCATAATGTAAGGTGCAGTATGCTGCTACACAATAGTGAAGAGACTTTGCTCCCAGTTACATTTTCAGGTGTCCCCTTTTGCTTTTTTCAGGATGTCCTTAATTCTTTGAGTTGTCCCTCACACTCTGGGATTCACGGCAGCCTCTTCTGTCTCTGCAGTCAGAATTACCTGTTTTATTAGTGCCAAAAGAACTGTGCAGTTACTTGATTGTGAGTCTTGTTTCTGTGCCAGTGTCAAAGTGGAAACAGAAAACAGAGGCAGTTTAAACCCAATGTGCTGCTTATCTGCAGCTGCCAGTGGGTGTGTGAACTTGACCTTAACATACACAATGAACATCTAAAAAATCTAGGCTTTTGAAAGGCACACATGGGTTTCTGAATGGAACAGGTTAAAACCTATTGACATGGTTTGGACTTCAGCCAGGTCTAGCAGGTTTTGTTACAGCTTGGTTGCAAAGCTAGATGAAATATAATATTGGTTTTGTCAGAAAGCTGCTCATCCTTCTTTAGCCAAAGCCTTGAAAAAAATATCTTGTGATGTTTCTAGGAAAATCTGAAACGTCTACGAGACAGCATAACCAGGAGGCAAATGGAGAAGCAAAAGAAAGACAAAAGTGCAGGTAACAGTCTCTGACTCTCATATTCTCTGGTAATGAATCACCCAGCCATATTAATAGGCTCTTCAGGCAGAAACTTGTCCATATGTATTGTAGTTGTGTGATATTTTAACGTGCACATCCATGTGCCAGCTGGCAAAAACATGGGGAAGTTTCTCTACTTCTCAGTTTCACAGACAAAGAAAGGATGTCCACATTTGTGGAGTGCATCTTGATCCATTCATATAGTTACAATCACTCTTATGTGATTGTGATTAACTTTCTTCTTAAGTGCAAAACTGTCTCTCAGAGGTTATAATTGCATAGACCCTTCTGAGCTTTTCATTTTCCCTTACAGATTTAGAAATTACAGTACCCATTCGACATTCTTATAATACTTTGGGGAGACCAGAATGTGGAATATATGAGTACACCCCCAGGAAAAACGTTTTTCCACAGAAAAAGGAGTTAAAACGAGGAGACTGGAAAACAGAAAGCACATCCAGTACAACAAGTAAGCAAGCCCTGAGTGTCACTCTCTCTACAGGAAAGTTGGATGGAAAACACCTCACCAGCCTGACCCTCGAGTCAGCTCAGGGGACAGGAATTCTGTTCCTGAATCCCAGCACTGACACTGCCACCCCAAACCCTGCATGCCTCATGCTGGCTATTCTCAAAACTGTAAAAGCAGCTCCAGGTGTCCTTAAAGTGGTTTGGGTATCTTGTGTCTGCATCTCTGCTTTCCAACCTGAAAGCTGAGCAAAAGATTCCCTTGAGTCTTTTTAGGGATGGCATACGACCTGTCTTCAGTTCTTAAAAGTAGATGGCAGCCGCTCTATTATTGAAAAGGATGCTCCCATGCTGTGACTGCCAGCAGCCTCTGTGCTCTTCTGGCTTGAAGGGCATATTTATACTTCAGGCTGGAAACCAGTCTCTACATGTCATTTCCTCAATTGCTGTAGAAAAAAAGACAGCATTTTTCATTGGTAATTGTGGGACCTCTTGAGTGACTTGGACTGTCTGCACATTTTTATTATCTTTGGCTTTCATTAGGTTTAATTTGTGTGAATTGAATCCCTGCATTCTTGGTCTTACTGCAGACTGAGCAATTCTTGCAGAAAGGGTTAGGATCATTTTGGTCCTCTGAAAGGAAAACTGAGTCCTGGTGAGGTCAACTGCCTTTGTGACTCTTGGTAAGATAGAGCTGACACACATCCAGAATAGGGGCCAGAGGTGGCTAACTGAGCCAGTAACTTGCATACAAGCAGTTGAGAGAAGTTAACTCAGTCTGCAGAGTTCCCTATGTGCAGCTTGGTGCTCTTTCTCATGGTGTGATTGTGAGAATGGACCATACCACAGTATTTAGTAGTCTTAAGTGCTGTTGTTTGTACCAACTGATAGTGAGAGTTACCAATGCTAGTAAGGAGAGGGACTGCATCCTAGGTGAAAACCTCTAGCCATCATTTCAATGTAGAGATTTCTAAACATTCATGCCCCAGTATTTCACACCTCTATGTAACATTATCTGTTTACAACTGAAACCAGCCATAGCAAGGTAGGATATGTTTGTGAGTTGCTGTCACCTTTGGAGATGACATAACTATTTGCAAGAATAATCCCTGCTCTGAGACCATAACAGTTAAATGGGTTTGTGTACATGGTTGCTGAAGGTTGTTTAAACAAACTTGTCACTTTTAGCTGGGAAACAGACTAGGAAACAGTCCTGCAATGAGTGAGGATTGTTGTGAAAGGAGGTGGTAAACAGCTATTTGGAACAGTAACCTCTCATGGTTAAGGGATAAGTTAAGATACTTAAGGGTCTTAAGTGTGATACTTAAGACACTTAAGTGAGATACTTAAGTGTGACTCTTAAGACACTTAAGTGAGATACTTAAGTGTGACTCTTAAGACACTTAAGTGAGACACTTAAGTGTGACTCTTAAGACACTTAAGTGTGACACTGAAGACACTTAAGTGAGATACTTGAGTGACACTTAAGTCACTTCAGTGTGACACTGAAGACATTTAAGTGAGATACTTAAGACTGAAGTGAAATACTTAAGACACGTGTGACACTAGACACTTAAGTGTGACACTAAAGTGAGATACTTAAAACACTTAAGTGAGATACTTAAGTGTGACACTAAAGACACTTAAGTGAGATACTTAAGACATTTGTGTGACACTTAAGACTCTTAAGTGAGATACTTAAGTGTGACAGTTAAGACACTTAAGTAAGGGACTTAAAAGTGTTGTGAAAGGAGGTGGTAAACAGCTATTTGGAACAGTAACCTCTCATGCACTCACTTATTCCAGAAGTGATTTATGTGATAGCTCAGAGCCATGTACCTTCATGCCGTTGTTAAAGATCTGGGGACTGATAATTTAAATACGTGTAAATGTTGGGTGTGTAACCCTTGTGAAAATATTTGCCTGACTTGCCAGGTGATACTGGCCCTGGATGTTTTCAGTTAGTTTCTGGTTGTATTTAACCAGAAGACTAGATCTAGGTAGGGCAGAAATCTTCTAGAAAGAAAGCATAATTCAATGGTTTGGCCCTCTGTTTTGTGTTGTATGAAATGCTATTGTTTGAATCCTGGATATGTGAAAAACAACAGTGGAAATAAATTAATCTAAACAAGTATTAAATTATGTGTTCAAGAGTTAAACATGAGGTTAGAAAGAACCCTGAGTAAGGGATTCCCAGTTAAATCACCAGGATTTAAGATTTGTTTTCTCTTGCTTACTCACTGTAGGTAGTGCGAGTAACCGCTCTAGCACTCGGAGCATATTGAGTGTCAGCAGTGGGATGGAAGGGGACAGTGAGGTAAGCTCTCACCTCTGCTATATACTAGTCCACTGTTCTTGAGTAAATGGCTTTCTTTTCATGCAAAAGAAAAAGGAGCTCAGAGATGGCCCTGCATTTGCAGAAATGGAAGAATGTAGCCACTTCTGTTGTGAAGCTAGCAAGAACCAAATTTTGCTGGTCTGTAAACACTTCTCTTTGTTTTGTAGGACAATGAAGTCCCAGAAACAACTAGGAGCCGCAGCCCAGTTTCCTACCAAGCAGAGAGGCCACCTTTCCCAGAAAGGCCTCCCAGAGTGCCTCCTCGAGGTGCAAGCAGGTAACACTAAAAGGCAGCTCAAACATCAGCGTTCAGTGATCCATATGGAAGCCTTGGACAGGGAGCAAGGCAGGAAGCAAATATGTCTTTGCACAAAATCTACCAGGCTGTTATATGTCAATGCACACTGTTAAGAATTGTATGATCCTTGTTTCTCATCTGTAATACTTGGAGGAATCAATTTCCTAGTTGGTTACATTTCTACTGCAATGCTGAGGTTCATGCATGGCAAGGGGCAGCACTATTGGAGCACACAACGCTTGCCATGATAAGAGTGACCCAGATGGAGTTGCATCCTTCCCTGGCAGAGATATAGTACCTGACCCTCCTGAGAATATCCTCTTGGTACATACGAAGTGTAGTGCAGGGGCAATTTCCTTTTGGCATCTCTTGGATTTTTTCCTTTTTACAAAGTGCAGATCTCTCTAAAGCAGATGTATTTACATGTATTATTGGCCTCAAAGAAAGAACTGCATGGGTTTTGTAGGAGGTGTTAAGGGGTTTTGCCTTGATATGATCAGACCACCACAAACTTAATTAACTTGTAAACACTCCTTTGGTCCAAACAGTGCAAGTCTATGAAGTCCAAGCCCCCAGAAGCTATCTCAGTACAGATACTTATAAAATTCTCCAACTGCTAAAGCAGTAATTGCCACTGTGTGGGTTTAGAAAATTCTGAATGTTGGCTTGGCTCTGGCAAAGAAGATAGCTGGAATTTATCTTTAGTTAGTTTGAAAAAAGATTTTTGATCTCTTCCTATTGTTGTCTAATTTTCAGGAGGAAGTATTATAGCATCTCTTTATAGTAATAGTAGAATTAGTGCAGCTAAAGAGCAGAAGAAATAGCTTGGACAGGAAGAGGGCTCTGGCAGCTTGGCATCTGCTCTGTTGCTGAATCACTGATAGCCTGTTCTTCTCGTATGACTGTTTCTTGTACAGTATTCTTACATACGATGTTATTGCATGCAATGTGGTGTTCCAGAACTCTATTTTCTACTATTCTTACATGCATTTTTATTCGCTGTCTTTTTATAGGCCTGTAAGCTGTGAAGGCTTTTATCCTCCACCTGTACCACCAAGAGGTCGCTGAATCTCTCAACATCTGTGGAATATGAGATTTTTTTCTCTTTATATATGTTTGTACAGATATTTTTGGCTGTCTTAAATTATTTATAAGTGGGACCCAAATATTTTTATCTACTTCCTTCTGCCTAAAGCTCTAGTGACTTTCCCCAGGGTTGTCACTGAGACTTCTTGGTCTTCTATAACTTTTTTTAGTTGGAAGAATTTTGGTACTTTGGAACTTCAAGAAAAAGTATCGTGATTGGGAAGGAGAATGCTGGTGTGTATCTTGGGAGCCCTGCACCAATATGAAGTTTTCTTTTGACCAAGAAAGCACAGATGTCCTTTTTAGAACTAAATCCTGATAAGCATTGTTACCAAACCCCTCAACACAGCCTACAAGGGCTTGACTGGAAAACATACTTGAAAAAGTAAAGAAAATAAGTTGTTTGAAGAATGCTCATTACAGAGCAAGAGCAAGTGAATGTACTGCTGTTAGGTGTAACTTTTTGGGCACAGGTATGCTGACCTTTCAGATGGTGTAGTATCCCCTTCCAGCAACCATTAAACCATAGGAGGATGAGAAATTGTCTGTCTTAAAGAATGTATTTTGCATACAGCCTTGAAAATGCCTTTCCCTTTCCCCTTTCCTTCCTGAGGAGGACAGACATTAACAAGGTATTGTGTGTGCTACATTTACCATGAAAATTCCCAAGGGAGTTGGTAAGGAACATGCTGTATCACAAACCAACTGTACTTAAACCTTTTCTGGGGAAGGAGTGGGTATGGTGTTAAAATCACATGACTGACCTCTCAAATTAGAGGAAGGAATTGGTGGCAGTGCTGTGTTCTGTATCTCTTATATGTGGTCATCACAGAAGCAATATGAAGGCATTTCACTTCATGCTGTGGAATATTACAGTGAGTCTCCAGTTATCAGTGCACACACCTCACAAATCCCAGCTGTGTTTGAGCTGGGAGCAGGGACAACAGCCAGCCTGGCCAAACTCTGCTTGCTCTACTGTTCCTTTCTAGCAATGTGAACCCACAACAGCTGTGTCCAGCCTTTTTTCTGCCTCAGGGTTTACAAACTTAAGGAGGCTTCCTGGTTTGGCTCTCTTCCAGACCTTGAAATCTTCTGTGTATATCCTGGCCCTTGGGGGACAAGTATAGGGCTCTGGTTGTCCAAGAGTGACAGAGATGGGAATTCTTCAAGATAACCATCAGGGTAGAGAATTAAACATCATTACCTACTTGGCTTTCAAGCCATTCTCCCTCTTCCAGCCCTGAAAAAGACATAGACACACCTGTGTTAGGTGATCCCTCAGGTGCAGGTAGAACACATAAAGCTTCTGTCCCATCATCTCAGCTCCTCTTCATCTGTGAGACAGCAGGTGACAATGTTGCAGTTCCTTTCTCTTACAGGGTGGCAAACCCAACCTGTGAAGCTGCAGGAGTGACAGATCCCAACTGTGACAGAACCAGCATTGAATTAAGGTGGAGAAGCCCCTGCTGCTTTCAGGGGTTTAGGAATGTGCTAAATATCATCTATGCATTAAGCTCACAGTGTATGTGTCCAAATGCTGTTCATATACCCTCTCCTTTTGATAGAGTGATGCAGGTATTGTGCTGCAGACCTATAGCTACAGAGCTGTCCTTTCTTTTTGGGTTTCTTTTCTATTTTAAAGGACCTCAGTGCCTTCTTTAGTAACTCTGGCACTATAGACTCTGGCTGACAGTTTGCTCTTTGTTCACTGTAGCCAGGGGAGTAGTGAGGTGGGATCTGCCTTCCTGTGCTCCTCCTGGAATCAAACAAGGTTTCCAGCACTATGAGGTCAAATTGGAAGCAGGAAAGGAGGTTTGGTGCTGAAATGAGGAAAACAGTAGCAAGGACAAGTGTAGGAATTAGGGATAAATGAAATAAATCAAAAGAGGAAATTCAGCAGCTTCACTATCTTCAGCAGTGACATGCTTTGTTTTGCACACAGCTCCCTGATTTTGCTTAAAAATTCCTCATCTCCTTAGTGCTGGATGCAGCTGTGTCCCAGAGATATGATGTGATAAGGGGAATTTATCTCCTTCCACATCTGTCAGGCACAACATAAGGTAGAATTGTAGGATGTGGGAAAAACTGTAATAAGGCAGGAAAGAGAGTAAAATATAAAAGTGTATCATGCACAAGATTGTTTCAAAACTGCCGGACTGAAGGAGCCCAGGGATCCATCTTGCCCAGCTAATCTTTAATTCTGCACCCACTCCATGTGATAGTCAAATCTTCTCTGTGGAAGGGGTTTATCTGAACTGTAGGTGAGTGTTTGCTTTTGCACAACCCTAATAACATGGCTGTGCACTGGATTTTTATTGGTAGTGCTGTGGGAAGATGGTTTATATCTGAAATGCTGAAAAATAGCTCATAAGTAGCCTTTCAGTTCCTCCCCGATTTGAAGCTTCGATACTTCCTTTCTCTGACCTGACCCATCATACAAAACAAAATCTTATTGGGGCTCTGCTTTGGAGGTGAGCTAGGACAGGTGGAGCTGTGGCATATTATAAATACATTCTGTTCAAGCCTCTTCTGCACTGCATAAGGGAGAGAAATTGAAGATGCAGTTGTAGTCTCAGGCATTCCTATCTCACTTGTGCTGGTTTAATTGGGGGTCTCACTGACCAGCATTCACCACAAAACTATTACCTTCTCAGGAAAACAAGGAACAGCACTAAAATGGCTTCACTGTTAAATGCAGGTAAACAATTGTGATATAGGCATGACTTCCACATCTCTTGCAGGCCAGCAGAGATGCACCAGTTTAGCCACCAAAGTGTGTATTACACATAGGTTGGATTCATGGAGTTGCTTTAAGCCTCTCACATCTCAGTGTATGGAGTCATTGTGTCTGTAGATTCTATTTATGCACGTGGCGTGTGTTGCTTCCACCAAGGATGAGAAGTGCACTGAAACTGAAACTTAGACCAAGAAGAAAAATGTGTGCAACCAGGTTGTTGGTTAGTCAAGAACATACTTGGGAATGAAGAGTGTTTCTGATGGACCTTAGAGTTCAAGGACTGAAGAGAGAATAAAACTGCTGGTGGAAGTTAAATGGCCTGGGCCACTGTGAGGGCATCAGCCAATCCTCCAAACTTCAGTGGCAGCTGGCTGGCCCAGGAGAGTGTTTGCTCTTTGTACAGCATGCCTTGCAAACCCCGCTGCAGCAGATGGTTCTGGCTGGTCCTGCTGCTCACTGAAAGACTTAAGTACTGAATAAACTGAAGATGCTGAAGCCTCATTTCTCGATCTCCAAAGGGTAAGCTACTCTGTTCTGGAATGAGATGCAATGACTAGAAGGACACATATAGTGTTACCAAAGCTGTATAGGTTTTATGTGTGTGTGTGTGTACAAGCAGGGCTTTTGCATGGGTCTCAGCAAGTATCTCTCTCTACAGGGACCTGACTTCTACTGAAATATGTGAGACATGGTACGTGCTCTATCTTGCAAAATATGTTCAGGGATGGTAGACTGAATGTGTGAGACCACAGGGGGAAAAGCTTTTAGCATAAGTATGGTGGTCAGTGGTAAACAGGAAAATCTGGTTTTGTGTCTTTGCTACAAAGCATGGATGGCATGTACCAGCATGGAGCAGTTCCTGCCTGCTGCTCGTGTCTGTCACATCCATTTATTGGCTTGTGCAATATTTGAGAAGATGGTGTAGCTCACCTTTTTTTAGTGTTATACCTGATCGCCTCTGAAATTTTTTACTGTATTGTTCAGGATTAAAGTTGCCTGATGAATTAATGCTTAATACTGTAAGCTTTTTGGATTGGGGGTTTTGTTTGTTGTTTTGTTGTGAGGGTTTTTTTTTGTTACTTTGGACTTGTAGCTTGAGGTAGTTCCAAGTTGAGAGGGAGGTTTGCAGGCTTCATCTCAGGCAGCACTGATGGAACCCTTACCCGGAGCGAGGTGCGGGTGAGGCTGTGCTGCCTCCGCGCTCGCCCCTGGCACTGCCGCTCCTGCTGCCCTTGGAGGGCTGCGGAGAACGAGCCCACGTGTCACAGAATCCACTGGGCTGGAAAAGACCTTCCATACTCCAGCCCACCCTGTCAACTGGACCACGGCGCTAAATGCCACGCTGTCTTTGCTTAAACATTCAGGGATGGTGATTCCATTCCAATGTTTAATCACCCTTTTTCTTCCTCATGTCCAACCTAAACCTCCCCCGGTGCCGCTTGAGGCCATGTCCTCTCGTCCTGGTTGTCTGGGGGAAGCGCCTGCCCCCGACCTGGCTACGGGCTCCTTTCAAGGTAGTTGTAGAGTGGTCAGACCTCCGCTGACCCTCCTCCACACTAAACAATCTCAGCTGCTCCTCGCAGGTCTCTGTGCTCCTGCGGGTTTGTGCGCACAGCCCCGGGTCACGATGTTCCCAAATAGATTATTTCATGGATCACAACAGCACGATTGTAGCAGGAGTAGTTTCAGGGGTGCGAGCGGCCGGAGCTGCCCGGCCCCGCCCGGCGGGCGCGCTGTGTGACCCCGCGCGGTCTGGCGCCCCCGGGCCGCCGTAGCGCCGCGCTGCTCCAGGCGGGCGGTGACGTGGCGGGCGGGGCGGAAGTGGCGTCGCGGCGGGCGCGGGCCGGT
>VWZD01006510.1:787390-841388 GCA_013396695.1 Sakesphorus luctuosus
GGGGCGCTCGGGCTGGGCCGCCGGGCTCTCTGATCCGGTTTGCACATCCTTGTGCGGCCGGGCGCGGTGTGCCACCTTTTCCTGGAGATATAAACGCCCCGGCAGGTCCGCCGCTTTGTTTGCAGAGCTCAGGCTGCTCCTCCCGGGAGGATGTTTGCTTTCGCTCCGGAGCACAGTCCGCGCCGGAGCGCGGCTCTGACAGCCCCGCGGTGACAGGGAACAGCTGCGGGGACAGCCCGCCTTGGGAGAGGGAGGGAGAGCTGGGAATAGGCTGGGGAGTGAGCACACTGGCACAGACCCCCTGAATAAAATGGGTGCTGACTTGAGCGCTCACCTATTGGCATAAGCACAGTCTCTCTAAAGTGCTTGAATGTTACCCGAAAAGGATCTGTAGTAAGGGCGTCATCAGTTTCTGATTTTACAGATGTTCTGATTTTACATCGATGTTGTTTCCCCTGGATTTCGGTGTGGGAGGGTGGAAGTCTTTGTGGTGAGCTGGATGTGAATTTGGAACGCGACTTTGCCAAAACCCATCCCCGTTTGCTCCAAGTGGAGTAGGTTGGAGTGTGGCTGTGATCAAACAGTGTCTGGCTGTCAGGACCTTCAGTGCTCTCGGGCAGCCTGGCTGCAGAGCCCTTGCTCAGTTTCTGAACATAACTTTCTCTAGGTGTGGTGTGCTAAACTTACTAAGTGTTCTTAATAGAACAGAAAAATGATATTGATAGTTTTTGTATAAGCAGTAGTTAATTAGTTACCTCATTCCTTGTGTTTTTGAGGAATGGAGAACTGGTTAGGATTGTCTATATTTTTAAAGGGAAAGGGATTTATCAGTTCTGCAGTTAATGACAGAAATGTTAATCTAACACTGGGTGCGTTCAAGGCATGTGTATTCTTCGAACTAGCTTAGCTCCCAGCTTTGTTTTAGAGTTAGTTTTCTACTGAGGTGAGTTGGTTTTCACTATAGCATTGTGATTATTTTAAAGGCTGGTCGACTTGAGGGATTATTCACTATTAAATTAGTAATGATAATCTCCTGGGGGAACAACAAATAATAAAGCTGTCAGTGAATTTATTTAGTTTTGAACTCTCCATTCAAAAGCGATTTCTGATGGTTTTTAGGTCTTCTGAATGATTGCCTAAACAATTACCAGTGGAAATCAGAAATTCCTTTTAAAGGCTTGTTTTTTTCATCTAAATTACTCAATTCTGAAAGATTGTAACTGTCTTTTGGCTTAATATTCTTGGTTGCATGGTGTCCAGTTTATTAACATCATGTGATAGGTTAGGAATAGTAGATGTATAAAAACAGTTACCTTTTTTTGGAAGGCTGTCTCCTTGTTTAAATATTTTGATACTTTAATCTTGTACAGGAGATTGGGGGGGAAGCATTGATAGCATCAAGGAACCTGACAGGATTTTGTAGTAGTATGCTGATTTGGAGATTAAGAACCTGAAGGAAATATTCTTTAAATACTGCATTTTAATGAATTTCAGTTTTAAATACCCACTTTGGCCACACCAACCCCCTGCACCGCTCCAGGCTGGGCACAGAGTGGCTGGAGAGCAGCCAGGCAGAAAGGGACCTGGGGGGACTAATTGACAGGAAGCTCAACAGGAGCCAACAGTGTGGCCAGGTGGCCAAGAAGGCCAGTGGGATCCTGTCCTGGATCAAAACTAGTGTGGCCAGCAGGCCCAGGGCAGTGACCCTTCCCCTGTACTCTGCATTGGTGAGGCCACACCTTGAGTGTTGTGTTCAGTTCTGGGCCCCTCAGTTGAGGAAGGATATTGAGGGGCTGGAGCTGGTCCAGAGAAGAGCAACAAGGCTGGTGAAGGGAGTGGAGCACAAGTGCTGTGGGGAGAGGCTGAGGGAGCTGGGGGTGTTTGTGCTGGAGAAGAGGAGGCTGAGAGGTGACCTCAGCACTGTCTAGAACTACCTGAAGGGAAGTTCTAACCAGGTGGGGGTTGGCCTCTTCTCCCAGGCACTCAGCAATAGGACAAGGGGGCACGGGCTCAAGCTCTGCCAGGGGAAATTGAAGTTGGAGATCAGAAAAACATTCTTTGCAGAGAGAGTGCTCAGGCATTGGAATGGGCTGCCCAGAGAGGGGGTGGATTCCCCATCCCTGGAGGTTTTTAAGGTGAGCTTGGCTGTGGCACTGAGTGCCATGATCTGGTAAAGGGACTGGAGTTGGACCAAGGGTTGGACTTGATGATCTCGGAGGTCTTTTCCAACCCAATCCATTCTATGATGACTACAGTTGGAAGAATAATTTTTCTGTACTCAAAGTGCTTTATTACATTTTGGAGGCTGTGCTCACTTTTGCAGAAGTGGAGGGGGTATGTAAGATTTGGTCACCTCAAAGGGTAGATTTTCACTGACTTCAGGAATACAGGTCCGTATCTGCTCTCATTTCCTTGTTAGTGCCTCACACAAGCATCACGTGGCCTGTCTGTGCAGGTGTGTCTGTGCAAATCGCCACAGTTCAGGTTTGGCTGCTGGGCCTTATCAGTGCTGAGCACACTGGACGTACAGAGGTGCTGTCTGGCGTGGTTAATGCTCTCTGTTAGCTGGTTAACACTTTTAATTTTGTTGCTGCTGCTGTAATATTTACGAGTATACGTATTTACAAAACAATAAAGATATAGGCTATAATATGTATTTTTGTATTAATATAAATTGTCTGCTAATGTTTTTTATGTGTCCTTTGTTTTATAACTGTAGGACTTCTAAGCAAATATTGTGAAAGATAATTGTGAGAGTTCTGCACAGAGCTCTAGGTCTGTAAGTACTATTGTTTCTGGAGATGGTAGGTGTGGATAGTGCCATTGAATCAACAACTAAATTCTTTCATCCTAAATTTGAATTACTCTTTAAAAATCACACCTGCATTTCTTTGGAGGAAGAAGTATAAATACAATCATAAGATAAAGACATGGGTATTTAAAATCAAACTGAAAACTTGCCTGCTGATTCTTTAACTTATTGTCATGTTCCAGAGTATGTAATGCATTTTCTCATTGCCTGCATTCTGGTAATTGCACCATTTTTGGCAGTTGTGCTTTTATGTGTGGAAGTGACAGTGTCAGTGGGGTGCTGGTGGCCCCACCACAGTGTGTGCTGGTCCTGCAGGAACGGGGCTGGTGGGCTCCTGCCTGGCCTGTGCTGTCACAGCTCTTGCTGGACTTGTTGGAGCTGATGATGAAACACACAAACGATAAAAGCATTCTGAGATATCTTGGGGCTTTTATTGCAGGGAAATGGCCTTGGGGGTAGGTAACATTTCCATTTTAGCATTGCTTCAGTTTAATTATCAGTGCTTTTTAAGCATGGAAATATATGACAAACACTGAAAAATAAAACCCAGCCTACACGGTGTAGCAAAATTGCTATTGTATTACGATTGAGAAAAGCATTTTTGTTTGACTTATAGCTTGATGAAGTATATTAAAGCCCTGAGCCTGTAAGGCTTATTTAAAATTAATATATAAAATTAGAAGCTTTGTATAGTATCTGAAAATTGTCATTTAGAGAAACACTGTAGGAAACATTTCAGTGCATGTAAAATACTTATTTGCATATGAAGTTGTGTGCAGATGAGCAGTCTGATTCCTCTTTGAGGTTCTCCTGTTTCCATTTTGAAGAGGTGAAATAAATGTCATGGAATCAGGACGTGGTGTGCCTGAGCAGTCTTGTGCATCTCGGAAGTGTAACAGTAAAAGCACTGCCTGTACAGTAGCTCAGACTGTGCTGCTGGCACAGTTCTACCCACATTTGGTTGAGGCCTACAATTCAGAGAGAAATGAAGAAGTGTTACTAGAAATAACCTGCTTTGTCTGAGGGAGAGCATGAGGTTGAAATCCACAGTTCAGTGGGCTGTGGATGTGAGCTACAAACACTGAGTGTTATCACAGTGCTTGATAGATACATGTATATGTATATGAATATATGTGGCATACCGGGGACTGGAAGCCTGGAATGTTACTCACCAGTTTAGTCTTGCTTGCTGCCTCTTCTATTTCCTGTCCTGCTTTTGCAGCTTTGCTCTGCCAGTAACAGTTAATGTTGCTCCTTTTTTCGCCCTGAAAGATGTGCATTGTGGAAAGCGTCATTCCAGACTTCAGTTTGAGAAAAGGAGTAAAATCACATACTTTCTGAAAGAAACTGTCTTGATTGGAATTTATTTTGCTGAATCATCACATAAGATTTGGCAGTTGTAATCCCCTCCTCGTCTCCATCTTTTTTTGCAAGGTGTTTTCATGGTTTAAAGATGAACATTGACAACCTGACAGTTTCACAGACAGACTAGTGAGAGAATCACAGACTATTCTGAGTTGGAAGCGACCCACAGGGATCATAGAGTCCAACTCTTAAGTCAATGGCCCACACAGGGGATTGAACCTGTAACCTTGGAATTATTACAACCAAGTTTTAACCAACTGAGCTAATCTCAGCTTCATATGCTTTCCTGCAACCTTTTGTATACTGACTCAATCTAGCCTTAATTGTTTTTTTAGAATAAATAGTTTATTTTTAGAGTTACCACGCTGATTTCTACAGTTGTGCAAAGAGAACATGAAGTTGCTTTCCACATCATGAGTGCCCTGTTGGTAACAGGAGAGGAAGAAGTACTATACTGAAGGTAGTCTCAGCATTGCTACGCTAAAATAGTTTTTAAACCGTATTGCTACACTGAAATAGTTTTTAACCCATATTGATACATGGAAGTTGTCTTTGTATTGAGCCTCAAAGTGGTGCAGACCTGTGGGGATGACAGTGTGTGTGTGGATCTCTTAAGGTCTGAGGTGATTGGTGAATGCAACTTTAAGGACCAGAGAGGCACCTGTAGAATGTGAATGCCTTGTAACCAGTAGAATCTTTCTATGTATGTTAAGTGAACTACTGACCAGTAGTGTACTGGCATGTTATATGTAGGAGTAGATAAAAGTGAAGCTGTTACTAAAAATGAAGTGGCCTGCTCAGAGCGAGGTGTAGCCTGGGCCGGCTGAGGTGCTGTGTTTGTTTATGTAGCAGTCCTGGACAGATTTCTCTGGTGCTGTTCTGGGGTGGTTGTGAGAAAGGAGGAAGTAATAAATGCAGACTGAATTCTTTGCTTATGTTTGTTTTCGTCCCTTTTCTCTCCAGAGCAGGCTGATGGCATCATGGAGTCATTGTGGGAAAAACTTGTAAGCCCTAAAGGAATGCTGACACTGTGCAGATAAGAGACAAGCAAAGACCGAATTTGTTGCTGCAGATGTTGTAATTACAATTAGTAGATCAGAAAATGTAGCAAGATTTTGTCGCATATGTTCTTAATCTGTTTGTTTCTGCCACTTCTGTCACTTCTGGTATGGTTCCAAAAAAGCAGAGGTCCCAGTTCAGCCTGAGGCAGGTCAGGAACCAGCAATGATCAGTAAAGCAGTGATCAGTACTTTCTTTATTCAGGCCCTGTCAAAGATGAACTCACAGACCCCTCAGGATGTGGTCATATTCTGTTACTGAAGGTTGAACAGAGACATAGCTCAGCTCCCATGTAAGCTGTTCATTACGAGGTGCAGTGCTAAAGTGGCTCTGGACAAGTTAAGACCATTTTGTGGAAGGGCTGGAAATATATTTTGCAGCTGTTAAAGTCAGAAAAAGAAGATGTGCCAGACATAGCAGTCTAGGAGGAGAGATGGACCAACTTGTCCCGTGCTGCCTTGGCAGCAGCTAAAGGCAATCAGATTCCAAGTGCAGATTCCACTCTCTGCTTCTGCAGCCAAAGCAGCTGAACTGTGATTTTTCTTTCTTTCTTTCCCGACTTTGGATAACTATGCTGCACTGGTAAAACCTTTCTGGTTGCTGGCAGAGAGGAGGAAAGCCTACTTTCTCTTGCTGTGTTGTTTACTCTGATGCTTCTTTGACATTCTTTACCTGTCAGAAGTGTTCTGAGGTGTGTGGTCCTGCAAACAGGCAGGTTTGTGAAACTGGTGTTTGGTCTCTGCTGCAGCCCAGAACGAAATAGGTAAGATTTTAAGTTTGTTGGAAATTACTCAGGTGAGAGGCTGGAATGACCCTTGTACATCTTTGTAAACCAAAAAATGAGGCTTATAATAGAGATGATGTGTTAGTTTAAAAGAATAAATTATTTTCCAAAGCATGTTTAAATCCATAAGTTAAACTTTTAAACACCTCATCTGAAGAATTTATTGTACTGCACACATACCTAATTATTTCTGAGTTAACCTCCCGGTATGACTGGCTGTTTAGAATAAATGGAGTTGAACCTTTGTTCACTTGTTAAAAAGGGAGATGCAGAACTGTATTCAGTGTTTCAGTTGTGCACTACAAAATAGTTACAGCTAATTAACATTTGACTTTCTTTTCTTCTCTAATATTTTCTGTGTCTGTGGTTTGGTCTTAAAATAGTGCTTTATTCTTCTGTACCTAAAAAAAATATTAGAACCTATGCAGTGATTGTGCTTTCATATATATATAATTATAAGTAGGGGTTTTGCCTCCAAACTTGTATCACCACCCCTGTCCCTCCTCTTCAGTTGAAGTCACAGTAGGTGGAGTTGTGTTGGCTGAGAGGCTTTGTGTAACAACCAGCAGATCTGATACATCCAGATGCAGACAGATACAGTGCAGGTAATTGGTTCAGATCACTTAACTCGCCTGAGTTAATGCAGTGTTTGAATACCGATAGATTAATGGCTTTAAATACAGTTTTTGTTATTCAGAACTAATAAAAAAGCTTGAAAAAAAATTACTGACTCCTAGACAAGGAGTAAGTTTTCCTGGCTAACAGTAGCTGTGGAAAGTGAAGAGTGAATGTTCCCAGAAAGAATTTCATGGCACCCACCAGACTCCTTGCTGTTCTGTTTTTTTCACTGGGAGAATGTTGGAAATGCATCAAAATAAAGTTCTTCTGCCTGACTTCTTTGCCTCTGGGCTGCTGTAGGTATGCAACAGTTTAATTTTAGTGCTTCCTGTGCAGCATTGCATTCTTCTGGGAATTTGGAGTGCAATTTATACCATGAGTAAAATGAAAGGGAGATATGTTTTAGGAAAATACAGGACACTGGTCACCGTGGGTAGATGACCTGATTTCTTTGCTAAAATCTTGTTTAATGAGACATTATTTGTTATTTTCTTTCTCTCAGTGGAGATAAGCAGAATTTTGCTTTTAACTGATATGTGTATGTTTCCACAAAATTGGTCAAAACGTATTTATGTTTGAGACTTATGCTTCTCTTCTGCTCTCTACATCTTCTGCTTCTCTCTTAAATTTGTGTGAATCCTCCTCATCTGCTGTTGCAGTGGTAGGCTCTAAGAAATTATATGATCAAGTGAGCTTTTTTTTCTTGTAAGAAAGCAGGCTGCAAATCTTATCCTACAATGCCTGTCACCAAAAAGACAGAAATAGTCAACTGTCTTTAAATGCAACTGTTGCCTGTGATTCAGCAACCCTGCCCTGCTAGTTAACATGAGTGAGAGCTTCTTGAACATTTTTATTCTGCTCAGCTTCTCATCTAACTCAATAACTTTATCTTTCAGTACCAAGATAAAGAGGAAGTTGTTTTATGGATGAATACTGTAGGACCCTACCACAATCGCCAAGAAACATACAAATACTTCTCTCTTCCCTTCTGTGTGGGATCAAAAAAAAGCATCAGCCATTACCATGAAACCCTGGGGGAAGCACTTCAAGGAGTTGAATTGGAATTTAGTGGTCTTGACATCAAATTTAAAGGTAAGCAATTCACAGTGCCTTTAGTCATTAAAAAATACACGAACACTTAAAACTGTGTGTTTTTTAACTCAAAGAACTGAAAATTTGTTGCTGTCAGCAACTGAATATATGCTTGAAACACCCTGCAAATGTTGTCTGCTACCCTGGGCATTGAGTTTACAGTGAGGTTTTCATCCGTGTGCCCTTGGAGGAGGGTGCTCGCAGCAGATACGTAACTTCTGAAGTAACTGATTCTATTTCATAAAGTAAAACTCATCTTTTTGCATATGAATGGTTAAATATTTACTGGAATTAATATTCTGGAATTGTCAGTTTTGAAGATGTAATTTTTCCTGTGATACTGAGTACTTGGAGAGTCTGCAATTGCAAAGGAGTAGCAAGGACTCAATATATCAAAGTTCTACCTTAACACAAAGTTAATTATTGTATCCTTCTGGTTACTGTCTAAGTTTAAAATGCCTTTGACAAACACCTTTATGGCATTGGTTCTAACTCATCATATGCCAATCAGGATGAAACTAGGTTTTTTTTTCCTGTTGTTTCCTGCCCTCTCCATCTTTCCATACTGTTCCAGAGAAGACATTTAACTTCTTTTGCAAAGACATTCTTGGTATTAGGGGTTGAGTCTTCTATTGTGTAATTCTGTGTGTGCCCTTTCAGATACCTGTAACTGGTTCTTGCAGACCTTCAAACAGTAACAGATTCTTTTTGGCTCTGTTGAATTTTAACATTTATAAATTTCATTCAGTTTGTGTTTCTGTGTATATGTATCTTTTTTCATAGAACACTGCACTTCATTGCATCATTAGTGCTTAACTGGATGGAGAATTCAGGCATAATGTCTCTTGTCTGAGCATTTACAGTCAGAGGGGATTTAGTTTCTGTAAGTTGTAAAGTATTATCCAAAACTGGACATCTGCAAAATAAAAGACTTGATGATGTTCTTGTTATCAGTAGGATAAATGGAATAAAAGATTTCTAGGAAGCTTGTTAATGCCATAAATTCTTAATGACTTTTTAAGTTGCAGAGAGGAGAGCATCTGTGTATTAACGGACGTGGGGGTTGAATCTTTCCTTGTAAGAAAGGAACAGTACCTAGAAAAGACTATTACACTAGAAAAAAGTCCTGTTACTGGTTTGTGACACTTGGAGCATGCTGAAAATTTAACTCAACATAGGAGAAATAATTTCCTGTCAAACCTCAGAATATGCTCAGAAACACAAAATGGAAAGAACAGAGAAGTCAACTGGCAGCAATTCAGCACAGCAGTGAAGATTAATTAAAACTTCTCTTATCAGCATATGATAAATATGTGTTTTTACAGCCGGTTCAATGTGTCATTTTTACTTCCTTTAATTGCCCCAACTTTATAAAGAGATTGTTTCATTCCTGTGACAAGTGTTCCCTCTGGGGGCAGCACCACATTGAAAAGGCTGGGTTGGTGAGTCAGTGTTTGCTGCTATAATGTACCTAATTCACGGAACTAAAACAATTATTATTAACGCCTGGGTGCTCAGTATAGATGGATAATCCATATTGGACCTGCAGTGAATTTAACTCCCAGCCAAAGTGGCTGCAGATCAAATGTTCAGCTCTTTTCTGTAAAGCAGGTGGTACATGGTGGCTGGTGGATTACCATGTCATCTGTGAAGTTGTACATGTGCACTTCCAGCTTTTTCCCTTACAGTTGGTGTCCTCTGGATAAAGGATGAAGGCCGTAATCTCTTTGCTGTTAACTGGCACCCAGCAGCTTCTGCAATTCTGCCATTGGTCCATGAAGTGAGATCTGAATGAGAGTCAACTCTATTTTATTGTTTTTTATCTGCTGTTAAAAGTAGTAAATTTTTTTTCCCCCAAATTTCAGAGCAACAAGTATAAATTAATTTTAACAGAAGCTTTTATTAGTTATTTAATATGACATTATGTAAAGTTTGTGAATTCTAAATCCCCCTGATATACAGGTTTTAAAGTAAAAAAATAAGAATAGAGGTTTGTGGTATGAGATTCATTTTTTTTAAACAGGCTTAAAAGCTGTCATAAAACCAGTACAATTTGTATCCAGTGTGTGTTGGAAAATTCATATTTCACAGACCAGCTTTTAAAATTTAGCATTTGTATAAAGAATTCTTTTCCGGTTTTGTTGTTGAAATGCAATGGTAGCTCAGTTTTTTAGTGACTCTTTATTGGTAGACCTTGTTTGTTGCTGAAGCTGTGATCACCTTTTGTTAAAAATAATTGTAACTAGATAATATAAGTGAAATTGAAATTTATTTTTTTGTAGTGGATAAGTTTTATCTCAGTGTGACTGATATATGAGCCAACCTCTGTATCACCAGTAATCCAGAAGTTGCTGCAGTTAAATTGAAACAGAGCTGTTGGTGCTTTTGTGTTTTGTTTTGTGTTTGGGTTTTTTAGTTGGGTTTTTTTGTTGTTTTTTTGGGTTTTTTTTGATGGCTGGACATTTATGTTTTGGTACCAGTAGATTCATATGTTCTTAAGAAAAGGATAAGGCTTCAAGGAGTGTTAAGTATCTAAAATCTACAGCTGAAGTAATTAAGAACTGCTCAAGTGCCATTCAATAATAAGCTTGTACAGATTTCTTAATGAATATGTGAATCATATCTAAGCTCTGAGTCAACAGATAACTGTGCTTTTCCATATGTGTGTTTGGGATTATTGCAAGTCTAACATTTAGAGGCATTTTTTTCTCTCTAAACCAGTATTGTATGAGTTTACAGCATTAAATTAGATTTGGATTTTATACTTCTGGAGTTTTATCCTCTAGCGTGAGTAAAGAGGAAATAGACTTGTTCTAATAAAACAGCTTCTGCAGTAAAAAACCAGTTCCCTTCTCAGTGTAGTTTGGCTGTACAGTAGCAGGGAGGTGTGAGGCTGCATAGTGCTCATCACATTCAAAGAGTTATTCAGGCTGCAGCTGTTACAGACTGAAATACTGAACTGTGTAAATAAAACTGCCGGTTGAATCAGTGGGCATTGCCTGTATTTGTGAACTAGAGTAAAAATATTACAGTTCTGCAGAAATGTGTTCTTGTGTTTCCCCTTGAGTTCTCAAAGTTGTGACTGACGGGGCAGACCTACGGTGTGTTCAGGATCCCGGATGGAAGGACACCTGCAATCACAGCAGGCAGCTGGGTTCCCCTTCTGCTACAATATGCACTATGTTGTTCTTACATCACGGGTCTTGAGTCTGTATAAACAACTGCCTGAAGAAAGTAATTCATTACTGACATACACTTATATTGTAATGTAACTTTAAATTTCAGCTGGCCTAATTTGCTTTTCAAGCTAAATCTAGGGTAATAATGCTCTTTAATTAATATATCAAGTTCTTTATTCAAGTGTTTGGATTGAAATCCTCTGTTACACCTGAGACCTAGTAAATTAAATGTATTGAATGTTGGTATCATAGCAACATCAGTTAGAAAATTAATTTTTGATATTTCCATATAGTACCTTTTAGAGAAAATTAATTCAAAGAGGAAATGCTTCTACTAGAGAACTCCTTGTCCAAACTTCGTTCTGCAACACCTCCAGAATGTAAGGCAGCCATTCAGGATGGTGTTTGGTGTTGTGCTGCAAGGTGGTCAGATGTAATGAGGTTTTATATGGTTTACATGTTTGAATAAAACCCCATTCACCTGACTGTTCATTGGAAGTTTGAAATCTGGCTAAGCATATTGCTTTTGTAACAGGTCATGCTCTTGTAACAAGTCATGCTTTTATGCTTTTTAAAATGTGCTTAATGTGCTGCTGATGTTACTGAAGCTGTATTGCATAGCACATGTTACATCTTTGGCATCCCTGATGTAAATGCAACACAAAACATGCCTTTAACTTCACACTCCTCTTGGAGACACAGTTGGCTGAGAACTCTCTAACATATGTAAAACTTTAGATCTGGCAAAGCTATAATGAAGTAGACATTGGGTCCCCCAGCCACTGAATGTGGTTCTAAGCTCCTTTCATTTAACCATTTAACCCAGTGGATTTAAGCTTAACCATCTAATCCTGTCCTGTAACTAAATGACAGCTTCAGCATTCTCAGTGGCTGGAGAAAGGAGCACTTGTCTTCATTCACTTGTTTTAGATGGAGGTGAGAGGAAACGGACTGTTTAGTGTGGCTGAGGGTGCATCCTGTGCCATATGCAGTATCATACCTGTGTTTTGCTAGAATTGAATGGGATTGTTTCTAATGACGCTGCTGCGGTTTTGTGTGTGTGTCCTGGAGTAACTTGTGACTATTTGATCCAGATTTGCTTGTACTAGCTCAGTGATGTCCTTTGGTGTTCTGAATGCTGGGAATAAAATCTGTAAAAATGGATAAAGACAGGTTTTTTGTGGCATGCTGCTATCTGCAGTCATTTCACTTCAAATCATATTTCAAAATCTTTTTTTTATTTTAACTGCAGCAAACCCCACTGTTTACATCCTAGAGTATTATATGCAGAATGGCTTCTTTCAGTTAGTAGAACAAACAAACAAAAAAGTGGCAAATCCCAGGGGTCTGAAAGCCTGTAGAGTTACTTGGATTATGTTACAGTCTACAGGCAAATTTGTCTTGGTTAATGATTGCAGACAAAGGCTTCTGTATTCAGGCTATAAAATGGGAAAGGTCTCTAAAAAGAGCAGTTGTAGTTCATGTGCTTTTTATTTCACTGGTAGCCCTTGCTCGTGTCACTGTGCTGTCCTTCAGTTGTGCTGGTTCTGCTGTGCATGTGGGTGAACCAGAAAGGAGAGAGTCACCTAAAGCCAGTCTGGGCCCTGAACCTTCCCCAGAGTGAGCTGAGCTTCAGTGCTGCCCAGTGCTTTGTTTAACAGCCTCTATCAGTTTCTCTCTTACCCTTATTTTAATTCACAGTATGTTTTCATTTGACCTCTGTGTGTTGAACAATCATTTGAATTGAAAAATTTAACATTAGGAAAGGTGTTGTCCTTTATTTGAATGTAATATGACTATGAAGTACCAAATATTTTGGAAACAATTCCTATTTAGCAACAAATCCAGAAAATAAAGAATCTGGATTTTTTTGGTTGGTTTGTTTGGGTTTTTTTCCTTTAAATAATGTCAAGACAACTCAAAAAAATCTGTTAAAGTGAAAAAGTGCCAAACAAAAGCAATTTCTGGGGGGAAACATAGTCCAAAAGGTGTAGGATCCAGCTCAGTATAGCATAAGTGCAAACTGAGGCTTGAATTTCTAAGTCTGCTTCAACTGTGGTGCCAGCTTTGTTGGCTGTCCTATTTTGAATATACCAATAGGGGTCCTGAAAATGTAGTCCATGGTCTAAAAGTCTTCTTGGGACATTTGTTGAACCTGAATTCTTTTGTTATTCTCTCTGTGCATATTTTTATTTTTGTTGTTGTCAGAGAAATGATGTTTTGTGTTAGAAATGTACTACTTGCCTGTGCTTTTTCTGTGCAGATGATTTGACTTTGTTTTTAAGCTTTATATTACAGTTAGTATATGTCAGAAAGTAAGCTGCATTTTGATACAGATTAGAGCTGTACTTAGGGCATAAATTAGTTTTATATACTAGAAATGGGTCCTCAATTCCACTGGGGACAAAAAGATGTGAGGGGAAGCTGGAGTTCTTTACATTCGATGTGTTTCACTATTTGCAGTGTGAAAACATTTACTAAGATGTGCATGAGGAGGGAGTTGTCTTTAAATCTGTTGCTGCCTGTTGTTTTTTTTTAACTTGAAAAAGTAATATTAGGGAAGGAAACTGGGATTTGAAAGAATGGCTCCTAACTGCATTATGTATGAATTGTAGATGGGGCAGAATACTTTTCTGACTCAAAGAGGTGGGTTTATTTTATTTCCAAAGCCAGTGAGGGTCATTATACTAAAGTGGAGTGAAAATATTGTACACACTTTTAGCTATTTGTTAATAATTTCATAACTCTTGTTAAGTAGAAAAGGTCTCATAATCTGGCTGGGTAAATCTGCCATGAGCTGATGAATCTTAATTCAGTGTCTGTGAACTGGCAAGAGAGTGCCTTGAAACCTTTCCTTCTCCAGTCTGTGGGAAGCTTCTGCATACAGAAGAGCCGATTTATGGAAGCAATCATGAATGGTTCCTTTTTAAAGGTCCTGTTTTGTTACCTACTTGAGGGTAGCGAAGAGGGCTTGAAGGCTTCAGCAATGTCTGTTGCTCTATTTGCCTGCATTGTCTCTGTCTTTGAGCCAGCTTGCTAATAAATCTTTGACTGTGCTTTAATTTTTTGCAGATGATGTAATGCAGACCACTTACTGTGAAGTTGACTTGGACAAAGGAAGAAGGGATGCATTTGTGTATGCTATCAAAAATCACTATTGGTACCAGATGTACATTGATGACTTGCCAATATGGGGTGAGTGGTGCTTTGTGTAACTGACTGGATTACACCTACCCGAGTCCTGTACTAGTGGGTTTCACAGAGTCACTTAATGACTAAGCTCTGTTACACCAATGTAAAACATGTATGTAAACCAAATTCAGAAGAATGTAAACCCAAGTAACACAGCCTAGAGAAGAGGAGCCTGAGGGAGATCTCATTGCAGTCTTCAACATCCTCACGAGGAGCAGCAGAGGAGCAAGTACCAATCTCATCACTCTTGTGACTCCATACAGTGGTCATGAAACTGATTCAGGGGAGGGTTAGGATAGATATCAGGAAAAAGTTTTTCACCCAGAGGGTGATCGGGCACTGAAGAGGCTTCCCAGGAAAGTGGTCACCTCATCAAGCCTGACAGTGTTCAAGAGGCTTTTGGACAATACTCTCAGGTACCTGTTGTGATTCTTGGGCATGGTCACAAGCAGGGCCAGGAGTTGAACTCGATGATCCTGATGTGTCCCTTCCAACTCAGTATGTTCTACAGTTCTGTGAAATAAGTTGAGGGATTTTTGCATTGAAAGAACCATAAGGTGGTCTGTACAGTGAAAAGCTGTTTTGTTTCTCAAGCACTGATTTAATAATAGCAAGTTCTTAAGGCTTAATTATTTCCAGTGTTCAAGTTAGTGTTAGATAGGCTATATGCAAGGTCCATGTTGTGTTCATGAATAGCAACTTTCACAAAATTATTTCAGAGTTTAAACTTCATTTTGCTGCTACTTTTCTTTATTGCTATGCAAGAGTGGTTTGGTTTACTCCTATAGTAATTAAGTGACTTTTAACAGTTTCACATGTGTAGTCTGTTTATATGAAGGAGTTTTATTTTACTTGTTCTTTTACAGTTCTTAAAATTGCTTGTGCTGAGCATTATTAATCTGGGCTTAGAAGTGCTTGTGTCTTGAATAAAAATGTGTGTCTCCTTATTGCCATTGTCTCTTAAGGTCTCTGTGTTTTGTTACCTGTGACCATATTCCTGGTAAAGAGAGCTCTGCAGGTTGCACTTCGCACTGATAGCAATCAAACAAACTCCCCAAGCCCTGATCTCCCAGCTGTAGATATAAACTGAAAGGAAATGAAAAACACCACAAAGTGTTTTGTTAAGGGAAGGTCTTTGTTGCCTGTGATCCATGAAAGAGGTAAACCTGCCCAAAATAAATGAAATCCTGCAACAAAAACACAGTTTGTGTGAGAAAAGTCTATTGGTAGGTGGTTTGAATAATGCTACCCAGCATTCATTCATTCTGGCAAAGTGGGCTTTTGGGGTTTTTACCTCTTTTTTTGTGATTTTAATTAGTTTTAGTAAGTCTTTGTCTAATAAACATGAGCCCCAGACAGAAATATTAGCACTTTATATATTGATTTATTATTTATCTAGTAATCAGGAAGGTGTGAGGATTTTTGGTTTTGTTTTCATTTTTTTGTGTTTTTGTTTCTGTTTGTTTGTTCTCTTTTGGGGACTTCTTTGTGAGTTTGTTTTGGTGGGGCTTTTTATGTGTGTTTTAATGTAAATGTTTTTACCTGACAAGAGAAGTACTTATGTTTGGTTTTGTTCTTTTCAGCTGTTTTACTTACTGCACGTGGCAGATCTGTGGCAGGGCTTGGTGTAGACCTGAATTACTCTATGTGACCATTACTGTGGTACTTGTGCAGTTGCTGGTAGGCTTTTTGAAAGCATGCATGAGTGACAGGTGTTGCTAAAATATTTTTTAAGTTTTTGGCCTTTCAGCCAAAGATCAATGAATGATATTTCTAGACTAGTGACAAGCATGTAGGCTTTGAATTGCCGAAGGTTGATGGATGGTAAGGTGAATTCCTTGGAATCCTGTGTGACTTACACGTCTTGGAGGCTTTCTTTTTAGAATTGATTTTTCTGGTCATGTTTCATTACCTCAAATGCCAAAGTGCAGATATACTTACTACATCTTCAATATATTGACTAACCTTTATGCTCTCAGCTAAAACATCTGTTTTCCTGAGATTCCAGTGTTTTTAATGTTTTTCCGTAGTATGCTTTGTATGCACAAGAAATCAGCTAACAAACGTGTAGAATCTAGGTATCATCTTTTAAGATATTAAGAGGCTGGTTTTGATAGTTATTGGGAACCAGGACCTCAAGCTGTAATATGCAATAGATGACTACAGTGTCATAATTATTGGCAATACTATGCAAGAGTGTAATGTGACTTCAGGAGTGAAAGCAAGCGCTGCTGACAATTTTGGTCTGTGTTTCCCGAGGGTATTAGGTTAAAGTAGTGGAACTGCAGATTGATCAGTCAATATTAGCCTCATTTTTTTCAAAAAATTAATCAGTTCTTGACAGGGGCCTGAGAAAGGATTGAATGCAACTGAACTGATCTGCAAGTCTGAACAAATCTTTTGGATCTTTGTGTTCTAAGTAGAGTTTAGAAAACTGTGAATATAGCTTATCTGCATTAATTGTGGTTTTACTGGGTCTCTGTTCAACAACAGGAATGTTTTGGGTTCTGAGTGCTGCTTAAAACTTAAAGCACTGAGACTTGCTGCTCACTGAGCAGTTTTCATTGGAAATGTTCCTGCTATGAATATGGCATGAGGGATACTGCATGAAGAGCTCTGCTGTTTTGTTTCTGTCTTAAAGGGTGTTGGATAGACTTGCCTAGTGCCATGTAATGTGGTGCCACATAGAGATACTAAAAAAAGCAAGTATCTTTTGCTAAGTGCGTTCAGATAAAATGATTCCCTTTTCTATTTTTACCTGAATTGCCGTCCCACTGTGGATAGACAAGGCTTGAATGTTTCGGGACATTCCCTAAGTATATGAAGCACCGTGTCAGTTCACTCCATCAGAAAGTGATTGACCAGAATGTCCTTTAAGTAGTTTAGTGGTCTGTATTGCCATGGTTTTGGATACTGCCATGGGGACAGATGGTGTGCCAGGTGCTAGGCTGTATGACATAGGCACGAACTGGCACATGCTTCATGTGGATGGCACATACAGGGCAACCCTGACAGATGAGTATGAGTAAAAACATGACAGAAAAACACCACATTGCAAATTAAAAATCACAGGTGATGCACAAATACATTCCTTCATATACCTGATGCTTTGTGACAGCCTGTTCCATATCCTTCACCTACTTGCTCTCCCATTCTCCCCACCTTTGCATGTCTTGAGTGCCACTTTTACTATCATTTTCCATCTTGTACATCTTGTATGTGATGTTTGGTAGGATGGTCTTGAGGTCAAAGGTGACACTTGTAGCCAGTGAACTTGGTGACTGCTAGAATTTTGTTTTATCTTTCCCCCCCCGCCCCAGCACAGTACAGTCTCTGGAATTTTTCCATGGTAGATGAGACATTTTGCACTAACTTATTGAAAATTAAGGACTTAATCACAGAATGGTCTCAGTTGGAAGGGACCATAAAGATCATCTAGTTCCAACCCTCCTGCCATGGGCAGGGACACCTTTCACTTGGTCAGCTTGTTCAGAGCCCTCTCCAACCTGACCTCGAACGCTTTCAGGGATTGGGAATCCACAACTTCTCTGGGCAACTTGTTCCAGTGCTTCATACCCTCACAGTAAAGAATTTTTTGCTAATATACATTCTTGGCAAGCATTGGAAATTTGTGTGCAAATGAGAGCAAAAAGCGTGTGTTAGGGAGTCAGCTAATGAGGATTACAGAGTGAAAGTAAAATATTTAAGAGCAAGGAAAATGAAGAGAGAGATGGGAGATTGGAAATTACAGAGGTCTTGGATAGCTTCTGTTCAGGGAAATTGGATCTGTGTTCAGCTAGTTGTTGATCTGGTAAGAATTGCAAATAAAAATAGAGGAACTGTTGTTGTGTCCTTTGCAGTGCTTGTGGCTGCATGTTTTTAATGCCATTACAAAATGCTTGCAGAGACCTGTGGATTGAAGGTAATCCAGTCCCTAGAGTTGAAAAGAAAAGCATAAGGTCTGCTGTATTCCCTTTATTTATGTTGTTTTTTAGCTGGAAAAACTTTCATAATGTATATTTAAAAAAATAAATGCAGAATATTTGAAAAACATACCTGTAATAGATGCTTGCATTTGTTTCCTATGCAGGGATTGTTGGAGAAGCAGATGAAAATGGAGAAGATTATTACCTTTGGACTTACAAAAAACTTGAAATTGGTTACAATGGAAATAGAATTGTAGATGTCAATCTGACCAGTGAAGGAAAGGTGAAATTGGTACCAAACACAAAAATCCAGATGTCATATTCAGTAAGTAATTTGGTGATGCATCTGTAATAAGAAGTTGTACATGGTGAAATAGCTCAAAAGTAGGTACCTACAATATGTACTGCTACACTGGGCTGGTAAGGTAATGAATAAACAATGTTTACTCATTAAGATAAATTATTTTTTTTCAGTTTTCTTCCTTATTTAGTTGATGTTACTTAAATCTGTAGTGGTTCACTTGTCATCTTCACCACTTTTGTATTCTGAAACTAGTTCTTCATGCATTACTTTTCTACAATGTGTTAGCAGCAGATGTCAGTGTAAGATTCTATTTCAGAGGATATTTTTACCTCTGCTGAATAAGTTGTGTAGTTTGAAATGCAGATAATTAGGTTTTGTATGTGCTTTTTAGAATTATGTTTACACCAATCTCCCTATTTCTACTGCAAAATTGATCATAGAAGTTTTGAAATTTGCTATTTCAAATTCCACCAGCATTGCGGGGTCCATTTCCTCTGAATTTTACTGTGGACTGCACTGAGTAGCTGCCGGTAGTGAAAATAATGTTATATGATCCCTTAAAATACTTTTTAGTGTACAAAGCTCAAGACTTCCCTAGCCAGTTCTGTTGGCAGCACTGGGCAAATGCTGGGCTGGCCGTGTGTGGTGTTATTGCACAGATTGTCTCTGGTGGATTTATTCTAAGCAGTGCTTCATAGAGGCAGATGCTCTAATGAGAAATATGTCTGCTTAACACGGTGTTGAAAAGCTATTAATGTTTTGAGCTACTAATCTTGAACGAGTTTGTAATTTGAACTGAAGATCATCAATATCGAACCTCAAAGTGAGTAGTACCTGAATCTTGGGAGTTTGAATCTGTCTCAGGACTATGGTGAGTGATTGGGATATTTAATTTACAGTTACATTCTTTCTTCTGTACTCAGAGAATATATGTTAGAAAGGATAGTTCCTTCTCATGTATTTTAAAAAGATAAGTCCAGGGTTCCACATTTGTTTCAATATCACTAAAAATTCTGATGTTTTTAAATTTTGGCATGCTTAGAAAAAAATTTAGGGTAGGCTTGTTTTAATTTTTAAATGTAATTTCAGAAATTAAATACAATCTTGCAAAAATTCTCAAAAATGCTTTGTACTACCATACCATGCATTGTAGTTCATAAATACAATTAAATTTTGCAGATCCAAAGCAATCCTCTGTGCAGCTAGTGGAGTAATATGCTGTTACCCTGTGATAGTACGTCCATAAGAACATACTTTTACAGCTGGTTTCAGAGTTGTTTATTGGCAGTTGAATTCTCTAGATTGCAGAATCCTGTGGTCTTGCAGGTTTGGGAATGAAGCTTTTGTTTTGTAAGCTTTTAGAATTTTGATGTCTGTCTGTTAGGGTGCAGCTTGATGTCTTTTATCCGGCTCCTTTCCAGCAAGCTTGTATCTCAGTTCATGTCCTCTTCTTTCCTGTTGGCATCTGTTTCAAATTCTTTCTTTTATTTTCTCATTTCCCACACTTTTGCTAGACTGCATCTTTTTCCTTGGGCACTGTACTCAGAGAATTAAGGTACAGGTGATTTCACTGAATTCAGTCTCAGTTCATGGTGGCAAAAGAGATCTCAGCTGCCTGTGGGGGAGCAGAAGCACAGGGTGTTGTTACTGCTCAATGAACGCTGGTAGTGCTCTCCCCAAGCCTTGCTTCGTGCAGTGCAGCACATGGCAATGTTGAGAAAAGGCAGTGTGCTGCCAGCAGAAAAAAAAGTGGAAAAAGAAATGCAGTGCTTTCTAGTGTGTCATTCTTGAATATACTTCAACTTGCTTTCTTTCTTTAACCTTTGGTCTGAAATCTTGGGTAAATTTGGGAGGACTTTTCAAAGATTTTACAAATATCTGCTGTGGGGAAAAAGCATAATCTTTGAACTATTCATTTGACAAAACTGAAAAGTAGTAATATTTTGTGAATTTTGGGGTTTGTGCCTTTGCTATGACAATCTTTGTGGGCTCCTTCTGTAATAATGAAAAAGGTTTGTTGTATTTGACAACTGCAAATCTCCGTCTTTGATCAGCGTCATAGAGATGGTGACAACTGAGGTGGTGCAAGACTGATTGTTCCTTGTTTTTGCACATAAGGATGGACAAGATTAGACTCATGAGGCAAGGTGGCTGATGTTCATTTTATGTCTGACCTGTAGATGCCAGTCTTTAAGAACATAATTCCATGGTTTTTGGGAAAACCTGGATTCACATTGAAGAAAACATCTAAAGTGGATGATCTTTAATATGTTTTCTGGATTTCTGCATGTGAGTATAGCTGAACATACTGTAATGTGCTTTTAAGATGTAAACTTTTCTCTCTCTAGGTGAAATGGAAGAAATCAGATGTGAAGTTTGAAGACCGATTTGACAAGTATCTTGACCCATCTTTCTTTCAGCACAGAGTATGTATTGTTCAAAGACAACCTTATGAAATACCCATTTGAAATGGTTGCTTTAGTTCAGAAGATGTCCTGAAATTTTTGGATGACGTCTTTGATTTTTCATATGTCCTGGATGATCTGGGGCAATGAAACAGAGGTGTCTAGGACTAGTTTTTAAGTGATAGTGTTGTTGCTAGAATAGGATGGCTCCAGTCTTTTAGAGTTCTTCAGTAAGTATGCAGGCAAGCTTCAAGCTTACAGAAAAGACAAGGCAGTTCAAGGAAATACATTCACATGATGAGAAACAACAAAGCTTCAGGAACACAGCTGTGCAACTGTGTAAGCTGAATAACTGCAGCTGGGCATAGATGTGCTTCTTTCTGAAGTAAATGCAAAGCAAAAGGCTTTAGCCTAGACCAGTTGGTGGTGTCAGTTGTGATGGTTTAAATCTAGGGTTGTAATCTCCTTGAGGGTCGTATACCGAGCTGTGCTACTTTCTGAAAGTAGAGATTTTGCCTTCTGTTCGGAGCTCAGTGAAAACCAGAAGATAGTCTTGTCAGAGGAAAAATAATGCTGCTGCACATCCTGTGCAAAGCAATAATTCCTTTGGCTTTTTGGCTGTGAGCATCTCTTGTGCTACTTAAACCTCTTCTCTAGGAAGGCAGCAGTATATTGTGTTGCCTTTTGTTTACCAGGGGAGCATGCACAGCCAGTTGTTCAAACTTTGCCTCTGCTTAGCTAAGTTGTGATAACTTTGTCATGAGCAGGGCTGGCTGTTGAAAAGCTTTATGTATGGTGTTGCATGGGCCAGTTTTTGTGTGACTTTGTGTTACTTAGCTAGTGCTGACAAGCAATGATTTATCCTTATTGGAACAATCTGAAACATATTTACAGTTCTAAACCTTAAGGGTCTGTTTTCTTTTGTAGATTCACTGGTTTTCAATTTTCAATTCTTTTATGATGGTGATCTTTCTGGTTGGCCTGGTGTCTATGATACTAATGAGAACTTTGCGAAAAGATTATGCAAGATACAGCAAGGAGGAAGAAATGGATGATATGGTAAGATCTGTATTCATGCTTTAAAAAGTTTTTTTTCAAGGCTTATTGTTTTCTTGTCATGCCTTCATTGTGTTAGCAGCTCTGAATGGCTTTCCTCAGTTGAACAGGAAACTGCCTTTTGTGTGTCTTGAAAGTGTTGCTGGTTTTCTTTATAACATAATTCTAGGTTGCAACCCAAAATTCTCTCTGTAATCACTGTGTTAATGTTCTTATCCAGCCTGACTTTGTAGTATAAGCCTGTGTATACTCCTAAGCACTCCAGAGGATTTAGGGACAGGGAAGGATTATGATATTTTACTGCATCATACATTCAGGTAGTATTTTTTGTTGTCTTCCATAAGCATCTGAAAAGTAAACTTTTCTCCTAGATTTGATGCATTCAGAAGAGAAGACACTCTTGCACTTGAAGTTGCTTTATTAAATCAGACCTTTTGTTTATATCTGGCTTGTGTGTTTGTCATTAATTGTTATTGACTAGACTTAAAATTTGTTGTTGTTGTTCCCAGGACAGAGATCTAGGTGATGAGTATGGGTGGAAGCAGGTCCATGGAGATGTGTTTAGACCATCCAGTCATCCTCTAATATTTTCATCGCTTATTGGTTCCGGCTGTCAAATTTTTGCTGTGTCTCTTATAGTCATTGTTGTTGCAATGATAGAAGATTTATACACAGAGTAAGTATGATTGTGTCATGTCTTCCATATATAAGTGTTTATATTAACAAAATAATTACAAAAATTCAGTTCTAACTGCCCTGAAAAAAATGTTTGAGAGTCTTTAGTCATTATCTGTAGATGTAGTATTTAGAGATGATCTTTTAATTTGTAGTTGAAACATCATCCTACTGTTAGCATATGAGTTAGTCTCCTTTGATTTTCTCTTTTAATACTTGCTTTTTGCATGATTTATTATGAAACTAGTTTGTTGTTCTGCAGAATCACATGTAGATGATGTGGGAAATAAATGTTAAAAGGTACATATTTCACTCCTGATTTCACTCCTGGTTTCATCCAGACTGACTGGATGTAACTGTATTTCTTACCCTGTTTTCCTTACTGTGTCCTGTAAAGACTGAAGTAGGGGAGTGTATTCTGTTGTGAGTAGTCCTACTTTTTGCTGACAGTGCCTTAAGTCAGTCCTATGCACAAGTCTGCTTGGGAATGGAGATGTAATTTCTTGAGTTCTGTTGAACACAGTGCTCAGCCTGTGTTGATGTAAAACCTCCTCCAGCAACAGGTGGGCTGTGGTCCTGACTGGAGAGAATTCATTTAGAACAAACAAGTAGTACTCAAGTTTAAATTGAACACACCACATGCAGTTCACCTGTTTTCTTCCTTTGCCTTTTATCTGTTTGAGATTTTTTGGTTCCAGGATGGAATTCATTAGTTTTTGTAGTGATCGTATTTTGGGTATTTGGGGGGAATTATTGATTTGTGTTTTAGTTTGTTTGGATATTTTGTTTTGGTTTTGGGTTGTGTTTTTTTTAAGTGCTTTGTTTTAAGCAATGACTAAACTTTCAGATTTCTGTTCTACTTGAATTTCAACTGTAACTTGATTTTAACAAGTTGTAATACTGCTAATGTACCACTAGAGAGAACTCTTGTTTTTGAATTTAGCTGCCTTTTAATGGTGTGTTTAAAAAGCCACTCTAATGCCAGAATCTTGGCATAGTTTTCATTTTTCCTGTGGTGTTATTCCACACCCTGTGCCCCATGATTATATTTCTAGATAGGTATACATACACACTTCTAATTGTGCAGCATGTTGGCCCTTCAGAGGAGGAAATGAAACCATTTCAGAATGTTTGTGCACTGTTGGGAAGCTGTAAGTTAGTAATGGCAATTGTAAAATGTGTCAGAACAGTAATTTTTAAAAAGATACACTTAGTCTTTTATTGCAATAGGCCTTTCTATCACTTTCAAAGTGTATTTAATTCTGGGTATGTAATGGAAAAATTTGACCAAATCTGGTGCAGACAATTCTTATGTTTAGGAGAACAATGATGTGAGTGAAAAAGGCTGTAAACCTGAATTTCAAGAGTGATTGCCTGTCAGTGTTCTTGGGGTCTGTTAAGCTCTTAGGCATCATGCAGCTGATGCCAACTAAAAGTCTAACAATTAAATTTGGTCACTTCAATTATTAATTTTTTAATACTGATAAGTGTTTTGAGAGGCATTTCCATTAGAATATTTGAAACATAAGTGAGTAAGCCTGGGAAATTTAGAGATAATTTAGATTAACAGCTGTGGTCTTTTTACTGGTAGCCTGGATTTACATGTGCCACTTCAGACCATACCTGGTTTTTGGAGTTTTGTGTATTTCTAAATTGTCTTAAGTTAGGAGAAGTTTTTAAGAAGCAAATGTTAGCAAAGCAGTTTTTAGTGTGTGTGACCAGCAGGTGTATTTGCTTTGGTCATGCAGTGACAGAAGCCTAAGTACTAAAGATTGCTTCTTTGAGTGTGGTGGGCATCCAGTACTGGTTCCTCAGAAACCACAGTGGCAGAAGACTAGAATCTCTCAGAACAAGTAATTTGAAGAAAGTACAGCAAGCTGGCTAAAAACCCACTGTGATTTGCTATCAAAGAAAAGCAGAGGGATGTCAGGAAACAACTCTATTAATGAATAACATTTATATCTTGCTATTCTTAGACATAATATTAAAAAATGTATTTGGAAATGGCTTTTGTGATTTAAAATTATTAGCTTTGCCTGTAAAATTTCAGAAAAATTATGCCAAAATGAGTACTCCAGAATTTAATGAGGTGATAATTTAAAAATTACTGAGCTCTTCTGATTGCACTACTCAATGCTGATGTGTGACTTCATTATAATATTTATAGTTTCTAAATCTAATTTTCTGCAAGATGAACACTTTCCATCTTAAAAGTTAATTTATGAGGGATGGCAGAAACATTATTCACGGTCTTAGGGGTTTTTTAATACTAGCCTTTTGATATTTTATCTGCAGTTGAATCTTACACTTAATGTTTGTCATGTAAATAGTTATTTGTACACAAACTAAATGCATCCAAATGCCAGAATATTTTTATCAGAGGTGAGATTTTTGTATTCCAGTGAAAATAAATGCATGTTAGAAAAGAATTTAATCTGTCAAAACTCTTTTTTCCACGTTGAATTAGACTTGGCCAAAAGCTTTTGATACAAACAGTTCTAATTCTTGTAGAGATTTCCCAATTTAAACACTTCTAAATTTTTGTATTACATAAAAATATTAAAATATTAAATAACTGCTTCTAGAGGGTTTTTTTTTGCTCTAGTCATGTTTGGTTTTGTATTCCATTTATCAAAATAATCCCTTCTCGTAGGAGAGGATCAATGCTCAGTACAGCCATATTTGTTTATGCTGCAACATCGCCAGTGAATGGATATTTTGGAGGAAGCCTTTATGCCAGACAAGGAGGTAAAGTGTTTGCACGTTTCAGCATTTTCATTGCATTGTTAAATGGAGAACTTATTATTTTCTGATTTGCACCAATATAGAAGTGTCCTCATGGAGTTAGGTCATTCTGATGGAATTCATTAAATTCTGAAGAAACAGAAAATATTTTGACTATATTTAACTTTCATATTATCTATTCAGTATTGACTTCACTTTCTAAAGAGGTAGCTGAAGTCTTTAGCTCTTAAGAACTGTTAGCAGTTGTGACTTGTGAATTGCTTGTTATAGTCTTGTGTATAATTGTTTGGCTCGTGACATCGAGAGAGTTTAACAGCCTCTCCCTTTTCTGTTACGTGCTTTTGAACAGCTCATGTCATGTCATCTTCTCCAGAGGAGTCCTGCAAGGTCCCCTTCTGTAGGTACTAGGGGGTTATGTTAGGATAACATGAAAAGGACAACTACAGATTATTTGCTATTATTACCATTAATTGAGGATGGAAACTGTTTATATCATCTTTTAAAGAAGGTTATTCTGCTTTCCAGTATGTGCTCTACTTGATACATTGCAAATCAAAATGAGCATCAGTAAAGAGCAGAAGCCAAATAAAATTGATATGATAGATTTGGGCAGGCTGTCTTCAAACACTCCCCACTGTGCCTCTGACTTATGACCAGTGAGATCCATGCAGTCCACTGGCTTCATCCATTCCCTATGCTGCAATAAAAGAGTAATCAATATCTGTTATCTTCTAGAGTGCTTTATTAAAAATAATTCTGGTAAGTTTGCAGAAGAAAATTTGTATCTTTTAAGCTTGATATACTTGTTAGTATTCAATCTCAACTGCACTCTGAGTTTGGAGGTTAGGCATTTCTTTTTATGTGGTTTGTTTATAAACCAGCAATTTGTACAAAACCAGATCTTGCTGTTCTGAAATGTACTGTGGTATATAGTTGAGCCAGATTTGCCAATTTTTTTACAGATCAAACATATATCAAGTTGTGAAATACTATGTTCACTCATGGTGAAATTGCATACGATCATCTTGAAGAGAAAGCTATTTTTTTGATTGGTTTTTACTTACTGCATATTAATATTATGGTGTATTAAATGTAATTATAGACAGTATTTAAGAGCATAAAAAGTACAGGGAATACAGGCAGTGAAAATTTTTAAGGTATTGCCCGAGAGGGTTTCTTTGAGCTCCTCAGGAAGCTCTAAACTTAGTAATAACTGCTAACAAGTGTTGCTGTTCCCTTGATCCTTGGGGTTTAGAAATCACTTTCCTTCTATTTTTCCTGCTGTTGAAGATTTCAAGAGTTCAGTTCTGCTGTGTGTTAAATGCCGTGGCGTTTTGCTTTATTCCAGGGATAGCCAGTTCCTTAGTGCATCCTAAATGTGTGGAATCAGCTTATTTGGGTCAAGACAACCCAGAGCAGGTGCTGCCTGGAAGCAGCTGTAGCACTGCATTCTGCTAGGAGCAGAGCTGAGCTCTCCCGTGCTCCTGGGGTGTGAGCAGGCTCTGCACGGGCCCAGCTCTGCTCTCTCTTTCTCTGCTCATCTGCAGCCTACATACACACTTAGGTTTCACAGCCCAGCTTCTTTGGCCAGCTTAGTCAGCATATGCTGTTCCTCAGCTGAAATGGTCTCACACTGTATCCCTTTTCCTGTGTTTTCACCTGGCCTACTAAATTGGTTAATGTGCTACATCTTGTGAGTTACCAGGAGTCAAATGAAACTGCGAGTTGACTCTTGGCTCTTGGATTGATACAGTATGTTGTTATTTAAATCTCTCCCCTTTTTCTTGGAGAAGTTGTCAGACATCTAAGTTCTGGAGAGCTGTTAAATACAGTTTTAAACAAATTATTCTGTATCTCATCAGTCCCATTGGAATGTTCCTTCTTACAGGAAGGCGATGGATAAAGCAGATGTTCATTGGAGCCTTCCTTATTCCAGCAATGGTGTGTGGAACTGCCTTCTTCATTAACTTCATTGCCATCTATTATCATGCTTCAAGAGCTATACCATTTGGAACCATGGTGAGTCAATTTATTGGAGAATTTAAACACCACTGTAGACACAGAAAAACTACTTTTTTATCTAAATACAATTGTGAGTCATAGCTTTAGCTTCCTATTTAGAAATCTATTGTGGGAGGCGTTTAAGGTGCTTCAAGTATAATTAATTTTAATCACAATAGCAACAGCTGCTGGATGCCAAAAACAGTCTCTGCTTAAAATGATACTTCTGCTTTGTATTCAAGCTTAGTGTTGTAACAAAGCAGGAAGTTAGCAACTTTAGTTTTCTTCTGGATGGCCAATGCAAACTGGTTATAATCTAAAATGAAATACAGAAGAATTCCAAATGAAAGCTACTTCCACTACATTGCAAGCAGGCAGAAAAAATAAAAATAACAATATGAGATAAGACATTCTGAGGAGATATGTCTTTACAAAAATGACTCACTGTTTTCACTTTGTGTAGTGTTATTTAATATCCAGTTATGGTCTTGTGTCCGTATATTTACCCAATCACTTGAAAAACTATGCTGGTTGGATTACTTTTTTTATTTAATCATGATAACTTTCTTTATTTCTTGTGTCTTTTGTCAGGATTTTATTTTTGTATTGGCCCTTTCAACCTCAAATAATCCTGTGAATACAGTGTAGGAAATAATCACTTGCCACTTTAGCAGAATTTCTGTTTGAGCTTGCAAGGGGTATTGTTTTAGAGCATAATTTTTTTTTAATATGCACCATAAAATTGCTTTTCTAATATTGTGCAATAGCAATGTTAACTTAAAAGAATATCTTAATACAGGGAGTCTTGTTTTCTCTTCAATATCTGTAGCAAATCTTGAAATTTAACATTTTTCATAGTTTTCTTCTTTGCATATCAGTCTTTGTGATATGTTACATTGTTCAGACTATTCAGAGATGTTTGAGTAGCCGTGGATTTCTTCTTAGTTTAAATCTACCACAGAATGAAGCTTAGTGTTACAGATTCTGTCTTATATTGGTTTATTTGGGATGTCACTGAATTCAGTATGTGAGTGAAAATACTTCCTAAGAACACGTTGTTAATGAATGAATGTGTTAGAGATTATAAATGGTGATAAGAGAGACAATTCTCAGTTTAAGGCAGAGACTTTCAATAACTTTTTACTGATGGAGGAGTCATTATATGTACATTGCTGGTTCTACTCATCTCCTTATTAAACAGTATTTTCAATGCATGCCTAAATACCAACTTTTTACACTGAATTTGTTTTTATAAAACCACTAAATATAATATAAAGCTAAACATGTTTATAAACTCAGCTGTTTTTTTTCTGGTTTTCTTCTTCAAGAAATTAGACTAAAATTATGTCTTTGAATTTGTTCATATTAGGCGGTCAGTGCTCCCAAGCGTTGTTTTTTCTTTCCAGTGGTAGCAGCCATGTACAATACTGTCTTAAAAGTTTACAGCATTGATCTTTGCTGTGTGCAAAGAGGCTGTTTTACTGCTGAGCTAGCAGTTGTGATATCACATTTCTCACTTGTATTCCCATTTGGAGGCAGGAGTGCTGAAGGAAGGGAATTCCACCTGTGCTGAAGTTTGTCTTGTGAATTTGTTCAAGTGATTTGTATTTTAAGATCATGGGAATGTGCATGCAAAAGCAAGTGGATATATAAATCTTCAAGGATCACTTAAGGAGAATGTTAGGACTCTCTACACGGTGATTTTAATGTTCACAAGGTTTTATGGGAGTGTTTGAATCATTGTGACTATGGCAATAAAACTTGAGAGGAGTTAGCAGGAGAGCAGGTTATGAATCGGAAAGTTCATCAGAATGAGCAACACTCTAATGGCTTCAAATCAACACACTGGTTTGTAAAAGGAAATAGAAATTGCTTGCAATTACCATGTTATGCTTCGGGTTGAAGTCCGCAGGAAGCCTTCTGGATTTATGGATAAGATACTTTTGTAGCTTTCCGCCTTTGTTTTCAATGTAAAGGAGCATCCAGAATTGTATAATGCAAACATGCTGCTCCTGATTTCTTGGGGAAATGAAGCCTCTGCCATCTAAATGTACTAGAACACAGAAATTACATCCTTTACCCTGGCATGTCTTGAAACTACACTCCTTGATTTAAACTGCTGGCAAGAATTGCCCCCTCTTCTTGACCACTGTAAATCTGGAAATCACTGAAACTGAGTTGCTGAAACACAGTTTAAAAGGTTGCTAAGAGACCAGTTTTGAATGTGACATCCTGTGCTTTGCCCATTTTGCATTGCCCCTTCCCAGTGAACCGCTAGGTAGCCTTTGTGATTTAATTCCCTCTCTCCACACAGAATTTTCTTGGAATTTAGGCAAGGGCAGCTGATAGTACCAAAGCCAAGACATCCAAGCCAACACCTAGTTGTTGTATCCTTCATCTACCTGCTCTATCTGCTCTTCTACACCTGTCTTGAAATGCTCAAATTGATTGGGCTCCTCAGGATCTTCATGCAGTTTGCTGTCCTTACAGTGTGTTTTGAATGTCAAAAGTTCATTCACCTTGTATAACTCATTCCTGATGTCTAGAATCATCTCAGAGATGTGGCAGAGCTGGGGAAGGTCCAGAGCTTCTTTCTGAAATCAGTCTTCATTCCTGGGGCTCTGCCCTTAGCCCCTGTGGATACATGGCAAGCTGTTTTAGCTACAGAGTGACAAACCTTCTGCAGTGAAATGCACCAGGAACCTGAACAAAGGCTTCATCTCTTCCCTGGGGTATCTTTTAGCTGCCCTTCCCTTCAGAATGCAATCAAGAATGTGATAGATTTTATTCAAATATGAGAGCTTTTTAAAACTTAATAGTTTAAAGCTTTTAACTCCCTAGGCAGATAAAGGAGATATAAAAATCTCAGCTTTTTTCACTTGTCCCTTCACTTTTACAGAAATGCAATGTGTTCAGCTATTCATGTTTTTGGAGCCCAAATTTGATTTTTTGGTATATTTTATTATATCCTGTTACTGATCAACACTGAGTTCTGAAGTTGTTCACCTTGACTTACTTACCTTCTGTTGACATTTTTCAAGCTTTTTGGTGTATTTATCAATCATCCCTCTATTTTATTGTGTTTGAATTATATGTAAAAAGTGGAACATGGAACATTTGAGAAAAACTTTAAATAGTGTCATGTGAAGTGATTTCTCCATATACGTTTGAGGAGTGTGGTAACAGTTCTGTGCAGAAATACCAAGTAATGCAGAATTTCTAGAGAGTACAGCATGATTGAATTTGAAGGGGCCATCTTAATTCAGGCATTTCATAAATTGTGACTGCTTACATTGTTCTGTGTGCGATACATAATTTAAAGATTTCCATTAAGGCTACTATGACTGATGTAATATTCTGACTGCAGAATCTGTGCAGCTTCTATTAACTGTTTAAGATGGATCATTTTTGTTTTGTTTGAGTGGTAGGTTCCTTTGTGGCTAATGTTTCCAGTGCATTTTTAATGATTTAATTAAACAAGTTTAGGCACGCTGAATTTCTCTTGGGATTGAGACCCCAGTGTTTGCATCTTTTATGCCTTGTTTCAAAAAGAAAAAAAGTGTTTCCTCCAACAGATAGCTTAATCCAGGCTGCAGCTTTCCCTGGCAGGTTTGAGTTCATATGAGTATTGACTGCCACTGAAAAAAAGAGGACCTGGTAGTGCCAAAGATTTTCATGCCTTGAGCCCCATAAGAAAATACACCTGGCTAAAACCAGAAAAAAATCCTGTTACATACATTCAGCAGGATTCTTCCTCAAATTGCTTGGAAGTGACTGTGGTCAAAACCCTCGTTTTGCTAAAAATAGACAGCTTAATGCTTCTGCCTGCATTTTCAACAGTTCAATTTATTACCCAGAGCATCACCCTAGATTAACCACTTGTAATAAAATTAATACCACTTTATTTGTAAGCTTTCTTTTCTTTTCTTGTTCTTGTAATCTGTGACCAGATGACGTGCTGAAAACTGTTGCACTAAACAAATTCAGTAACCTCTCTGTGGGAGAGTCTCATGACAGAGAGTGCAGTTTTAGTAGCTGACAGGAAAGATCAAGCTGCTGCTTTGACAGTTAATTTTTATTGCTTTTCTTCCCTGTGCATTAAGCAGTCAAAGCACCATAGCCTGCCAGTAGCTGTTTAATATTAGATATGCTCATAAAAATTTTAATTATCACCTTTGAATGAAGTTTAATCTACAGTTGTCAGAAAATATGAAACATGTGGCACTAGGACTTAAATTATATCCCTCTTGACAATGTTTCCTTTAAAATATGGAAAACTGAGTTCTGCACATTCAGTCAAGGACAGCAGAATATTTTTTCCCCATCAAAACAAAACCAAAAGGAGCTAGAATGTAGGCTTGTTGAGGTTGACAGTCTCTTCTATGACAACTAAAACCTGCAAACTAAGTCAGGTGTTTGTGTATAAATAAGATATTTTGTACAACAAAAATGCAACAGTGCAAATTAAATATTTTTTAATGTACTGGCTTGGTACAAAAACTCATGTAATTGGTCTTGAGTAATATTGATTATAGAGAACCTGTGCTTGTTTGCTTGATGAGAAAACAGGTTTGTAGATGTATCATATTTCCCACTTTGCATAATATGTGTTTCATGAAGTGGTTGTTAAAATGATTCTCTGAATTTCTCTTGGCTGATGTTACAGTGATACTTCTCCTAAAAGGCTCACAAAGACCTACCTTCCTTATCTCTGCCTGTCACGCAACAGTTGTTATTAGGGTTTGGTTCTTTTAGTGTGTCACCTCTGCAGGGAAACTTCTGCAGGAGGGTAGGGCAGGTATGTATGTTGATCTGCCTTCATTTCTTCTTGCCATTTGTGATGCTGAAATGGAGGCCAGTAAGTGCCTGAACTGCTTTTGCTGTTGTTTTCTTGCTCTCAGAAATCTTTTAGGCAGAAATCTCATGTTGTCATTGTTAAGACACTTGTGTACCCCAGTGTCCTTTGTTTGCTTCAGTTTGGATTTAAACTCTGTAGGTTTAGGTCCTGCCCAGCCTGCATCATCACTGTCCTTGCCATCTGTGGCAACATATACTGTCTGTTTAGTTTGGGAAATGAAGGTGAACGTGCCTGAAACGGTCAGACAGTCAGCTGTCTCCAGTCATCTCACATCCAGAGAAGACTGTTACTGCCAGTAGTGAAGAAAGTAATTTCACCACTTACCAGTCTGAGCAGGTAAGACTACCTGTGATTCAGACAGTGAGTGGAAAGGAAGAAAGAAGATGCTGCTGAGTTCAGCATGGTGTATACAACCACTACCAGTTGTCTTGATCAGCCTACTAAGACCAGCATGGTGCTGTCAGCAATCATTTTGGACAGCTTATCAGAGGCAAGTGGGAGTAGGAGGCATGTCTGAACCTGTGCTATTGTCCATCCTTGCTTGCTTGTTGGGTCTCCTTTGCACTGCAACATCATCTCAGATAATTTTATACTCTTGAATGGCTCCAGGAAAAAAGGAAAAAAATGTGCTTCACTTTCTGCCTTCCTCAGAACATAGCACAGCATTAAAAGAGACAGCAGTTTGCTGTATAACAAAACATTGGCTTTATCTAATGCTGCTTAGGTATCACTGAAGGTTCCAGCTGTTCTGTGTGAGATCAGTTCATTTTTCAGCCAATGGTCAATAGACTATAAGATGCTACACCATTATCAGTCATGCTTTGACCAGTCTGCTAATGAAACCACAAGCCTTCAGATCTTCTGACAGATGCCAATTATAAGTGTACTGGGGACAGCTTGACTGTATTTTCTGAAGCTGTTATTCAAGGAACCTTGGTCTGTCTCAGCTTGTCTTATGCAGATGAATATTGGAGATTTCAAAGCTGCTGCTGAGTCATTTTTCTGGATAACAACAGACAAGCTGTGCTGGATCAAGTTGGGCCTTCTCCTTGCCCACCCAATTTAAAGCCATTCAGCTCTGCACTGCATATCACTAGAATGAGATGCTACTGACAGCCTTTTTTCATTTAGGAGTTTGCCAGCTAATCAGTAATTAGGCCTGAATGTTCCTTTCATGGATCTTTGTCCAAGGTTATATTCTTTCTTTATGGAATCCCTATAATAGACATGTTTTGCAAAATGGACAAATACAAGCTACTAAGTGTTGTTCCAGGTGAGGGCGGAATCCAAGGCTGATCCCAGACAGTTTCTTTATGGAGTAAAGAAATGGATTCACTTTCTACCACTGTTCCCAGTCAGGGGAAATTTTCTGAGATCAAGAAATTAAGCTGCAGTCATCTTGAGAGATGCAAAGGACAGTTGTGGATGAATGAGCAGTACAGATGGCCTTTCGTGCTGCCGGGGTCTGAGCTTTCTGCCTCAGCCAGCTCTGAAACCTGCCTGCTGGAACAGCACAGAGCACCATGGGCAGGGGCCACGGGACACCCCTGGGGGCCTTGCTGCAGGAAGCAGAGCATGCTCTTCCTGGAAATGGTTTTAATATGTTCAGCTCAGGAGTTCTTTGGATCCTATCCAGGCCTTAGTTCTTGAACATTTCTTCTACCCACTGCACCTCAAATAAGCTGGGACTTTTTGGTGAGGATTTTAATAAACGTAGCACTCAAGATGATGTTGTTTGATGTTTCTGATACTTTTTGACATTTTTCTCTGAAAATTCTCATCTACTCATTCATTTAGATTGAGCAGTTTTCAAGGGCAGAACCTGCATCCACTAATGGAACGAGTTGTACACTTCCACTGTAATTTATTCTTGGGCAACTCTAGTGTCCTACCTAAGGCATTATCCTTGCTTACCTGTGGTTTTTTGAGTAATGGAAGAAGATAAATCAAAGTACTAAATATTAATTAATTGTGTAAAAACTGCTTTATTATTATTACATTATTTATAGTGCAAGCATAGGTACTAGTTGGCTTCTCCTTATTTAGCACTGAAGCTTCATCTTTTACTGGCTTGTGATGTAATTCTTTAATAACCTCTCCTCAAATATATACAGAGCAGTCTGGAAAACGCTTCTGCTTGTTGACCACCAGTTGGGTGTACCCATTCTGTGAAGCATGAAGGCTTGCTCCATCCAGCCCCAGGCAATGTTTTCCATTCACATCTGACCTAAGCTAGTAATGATATAAAAGTCAGTAATAGAGGAATAACTCTCTGACTTCAGTCAAATGTTGCCTTAAACTTGTGTGATTCACCTAATGCGAAGTTTTTATTGAGCTCATGTAGTTCTTGCTTTTCAGCTGCTTGCATTAGACTTCTGTAGGTATAACACACATGAATAGCTTTATATATCCTTGGAGTAACTGCTTCTTAAGCAAGTCAATTTGTGGCTCTTAAACCTGTTCCCCTATCTGTTGTTTTGCATTAATCCACTGCCATGGTTTGCACACTGCTGGAGTGAAAGATGAATACAGCTTCTTTGCTCAGGAGGCATCAGGGTGTACACAGAGCCTCAGGCAGCAGTGCCATTAAAAGGCAGTATTTCCATATGTTTGCATAGAAAAGGTCACAGGGTCAGCCTTCAGAACTATGGTTATTGCATTATGGGCAACTGCTCTGTCTTTAATTATCAATATCAAAACGTTACCGAACTCTCCAATGTGAATTCATTTTGTGCTAAAGAGTTACGAGTAGTGAATGTCTTGCTAAGCACTTGAAATTTTCCTGTTTTGGAAGATAAATCATGTTGCCTTCAAGGAATAGCAAAAGTAGAGCTACAGAAGTATATTGGCAGAAACAAAGATGATTTAGGTAGGCTGTTCCATTGGAAAGAGCTGGAACATTGGCTTGACTTTGCTGCATTGTGTGTAAACTTGATTTCTGTATGTAAATAGGGCCATTGTGCTTCTAAAACGTGTATCTTTGCATACCAGTGATCACTGGTTACTTTGTCAGTCTGTGTTCTTAATAACCTGGTTGGTGCATAGTGGAAAAAATGGAACCAAAATTTTGATTGATGGCATTCTGGCATGGCTTTGCAGTTCTTGTTTGGGTCTTTTTTTTTTTATTAGATTAAAAATTTTGTACCTAAAGGTTGTAATTTTTTGTGCAACTGCCTAACTGCTAGGTGTTAATTCCCAGGGATAGCACTCTCTGCAAGAATGGAAGAGATGCTGATGACAATTTCTGTTACGAAGCACTGTGAAGGTTTCCATTTATTTCCTGTGCAGTGTATTGAGTGTAATGATTAGATGGAAACAGTAAAACAATCTGTAACGGTTCTGTTCTCTCAACTGATACACAAAAATATACTTAATAATGCTTATTAGGAAGTTTCTCAGGAAAAAAATGCTTCCATTTGATAAAATAAGTATATGTTGACTAATGCTTCATAGTAAGAGTATGATTCTACAGCAACAACTACTAAGGACTAATACTGGTTGATTATCTTCTTTTGTTGTCTTATACCTGTTTTTTTTTAATTACAACTTCAATTTTTTGCTTACAGGTGGCAGTGTGCTGTATTTGTTTCTTTGTCATCCTTCCATTGAACCTCGTTGGTACAATTCTTGGCCGAAATCTGTCAGGACAGCCTAATTTTCCATGTCGTGTCAATGCAGTGCCTCGTCCCATACCTGAGAAGAAATGGTAAAGATGAGCATGAATGTTAACTAAAAGTATTGACTTGAGTACATTTAAAATAACTTTTCAGGTGTTCGTTTTTTTCTGGCATAAATTCTTTTATTAAATTGAGTTGCATCCAAAAGAACAGCTCAACTGACATTTCCTTAATATGATTTTTCTTTTGAATTAAACCACCATGGTTAAGAGCTGTAGCAGATTTTACACTCCTGGATCACTGATTCACATTTTGTCCAAAATGCTTTTTAGGCCCTATGTAAAGGTGATGGTCCCAATCCAGTTCTTGTCTATGTATCTTGAAACTGAGACCTCTCCTCTTTAGTTAATGTCTCTTACAGGTTTAGGACGGAGTGTGCCTTGGAGGCAGAACTGTTCTGATTAATGGGCTCTGTGTACAGCTGAGCCTTATTTGCAGGGTGCTGGTGATCAGAAGCACCCAGTGCTGTTCCCAATTCTGCACCTTGGTTGATGGCATAGAGCCTAAAATATTACAGGTATATGGTTTGAGTTGTGAAGAAGCCTTCATTATTTTTGAAGTCAGTGTAAAGGGGTGTCTAGTCTGAAAAAATACACCTAGGTTTTTGGAAAATTATGAATGCAGTCACTTTTTCCTATTAATTTCATTCTGATGTGGAAGCAGCAAACTGTGGAAATTAAAATGTCCTCAGAGGATTTTTTTGATAGATTTTTCGTGTTCTCCCTGTTCAGAGGAACGGAACAGACAAAGTGAAGGGGGCACTGAAACATGTATACCTATGATGTCCAGGAAGTGCAGCACACTTAGTCTGTTGTTATTGGTGGGTTGTGCAGCTCAGATGCTAGGAAGTGATTTATATTGTGACCTGTATCTTGGGAATCTGATGGATTTTTCTGGATCAGCATGACAGATAAAAAGAAATAAGATAATTCTCTTGAAGATGATGAAATAGCACACCATCAACTGAGACAAGTCTCCCTATAAATAATAAAAGAAGCTGCAAATTAAATCACTGGATACTAGCTAGATTCAGCATCATCACAAGTACTATATAGAGGTCACCTTTAGTAAGTGACAGTGTTATCTACAGGTATCTGAGTGTTCATTTTTAGCCATATGTTCATGACTCAGGATAGCATTAAAAATAACACTGGTTCTTAATTATATAACCATTATTCTGCAAGATTTTCTTTGTACTCTTTGCTGTGTCTGTGGCCATCAACAGGCACCAAGTTGTCCCTGCTTTCATTCAAGGCTAGTGGATGTCATGGGGCTTGATTGCTCAGCCCTCTGTTGGGCAAGAGAGGTTCTTTTTGTGACTTTAAGGCTGGATAAATGGCTAACCTTATGCCTGTAGGTGATAGGTATGAGCCTTATGTTCTGTTTCAGCTTTTCCAAGAACAACTCTTTTTATCTATACACATGACATTTTTGAGGGAATCTTCATTCTAATATGCTGGTATGAGACAGAAATGTTCTTCTTAGCATGCCTTTTAAATAATGCTCTGTGCTATGTTAATTATCTGGTCTTAATATGTTTAAAACTGAAAAATTAAAATTGTCCCTTACCTGATCCCAATATTTTTCAGGTTCATGGAACCAGCTGTTATTGTTTGTCTAGGTGGAATCCTCCCTTTTGGATCAATTTTTATTGAAATGTGAGTATGTCAGCTCTTTGCCAGTTTGATTAAAATTATAATAATTTCAGTTTAATTACAATATCATCTGCATACTTCGTTTACTCTCTACAGGTATTTCATTTTTACTTCATTCTGGGCTTACAAGATCTACTATGTTTATGGCTTTATGATGCTGGTTCTGGTTATCCTCTGCATTGTGACAGTTTGCGTGACTATCGTTTGTACGTATTTCCTGCTAAACGCAGAGGATTACAGGTGGTAAGTATTGCACTGTTTGCATAGTGAACCAGACTGTGAGAGTTTTGTAGAAAAGTAATGTTTCTTCAGTCTAGATGGGTCTTTTCCGAGTGCATTGTGCATCCTCCTGGGAAGCCTTTTGGATAGACGTATGATGGACATGTGTATTTACTTTCAGGCAATGGACAAGCTTTCTTTCTGCGGCATCAACTGCGATTTATGTTTACATGTACTCCTTTTACTACTACTTTTTCAAGACAAAGTAAGTGGTAGTTTTCTTACTTGAATATCAGATTACTGTAGTGCCAAGTAAGTTTATTAATAAAAACTGAGGAAAATATCTAGCATAAATTCCTATCTTTCTTTTTCAGGATGTATGGCTTGTTTCAAACATCATTTTACTTTGGTTATATGGCAGTATTTAGCACAGCTTTGGGAATAATGTGTGGTAAGTTGCAGATATTTTGACAGTTTTCTAACAATTTTTCATACTACCATATTTCTGACATTAGCTTGTGGTTTTGGTGGTGGAATGTGCCTGTCTGCAAAGTCTGCTCAAAAAAGCTTGGAATCTTTGAGAAGAATCTAAAGAGTTCCCTGCTTATACTTTGTTCTTACCTAATATTAGAGATTTCTGTGGATTGTGTCTTCTGATAAGAAGACAATTTATGTACTGTGCAGAGAATTTCAGTTTCAGTGCGAGCTTGAAAGACTCAGTAGTTGGCAAGAAATTCTGTAAAATAAATTCCAAATTAAGTTGAGTCTGGAGCACTTTGCTTCAGACAAGGAGCTGGATACGTCCATTGAGGCATAAATGGTAGCACAATACTGATAACAGTACTGTCTGTATCTTGTGGCCTGTATATATGAGGGTGACCAGAAGAGAATGGACTAAAACATCAGCATAACATTTGAGAAATGAGTATTGAAATATTCACAGGTGAGGAGAGTGCAGAGTGTTCCCACGTGCAGCTGGATGTCATTGCTTTTTAACATACTGTTCTGAGAACGTTTAGAGAAAAATAGTTCATGGTGTGGAGGTCATCTGCTAAAGTCAAATATACTTGTTCACCCCTTAACTTTATTTTTATCCTTTATGACTTTTAGAAAGTGCTTCTTTGTTCTTTTCCAGTTTTCTACAATGTTATTTGCTTTTTATGTCTGAACTTTATTTAATACTTCTTAGCAGTGAATGAATAGTCCTATAGCTAGTGGAAGGATTTCTCTCAGCTTATGTGAGACACATGATGTCTTACAGGAACTTAATTCTGTAAAGTATAGATTTCTTGATATCTTAAGGGAGTGGGTTATATCACAATGCTTTATAAAAAGGGGAGGGAATTAATCTCTTAACTGTTGAGTACCTGTTCCACTTTTCTCTCATACAATCTAATCTTGCTTCATCAGGTTCTTGGCGCATTACAAGACTTCCCTGCTGTTTTGATAGTCTTGCAGCCATTTTTTTTCTTTAATAGGCTTATGCTTTTCAGCTCTAATCTTTTCTTTTTAAAGTGCTCAGGCTGGTATTGATTAAAATGTCTATGATGCAGAAGCCAAGCTTGCCCACCAGTTTCTGTAATTAGAATGTTTTTTAAAACAAGAAAAAGGAAGATTGTCAAATGCTTTCTACTTGTGGTAGGATACTACTTGATGGAATATTAGAGCAAAAATACTTCAGCACACTAAACATGATTTCAGTAGCTCTGCAGAGATTTCTTTTTGTCTTTTTAAGTCTGTTGGAAGAGAAGCTGTAAGATTCCTTTTTACTGAGAACTCCCATTTTCAGCATTTGGAGTGAAGAAAAAAAATCCCCTGTCAAAAAGCATTTGTGTAGGGAACTTGCAGCCATTGAGGTCTAACAAAGACATTTGTGTTAAGGAATTGTGCAGTGTGTGTGCTCCTGACTGTACATCTCCTGTGAAAAGTGTGTGGAGCTGTTCTTTGGGGGCTCACGCAGATGGGCGTGTTTGGTATCACACAGTTGGGTATGGGACAAACTCATTAGGGCCCAAAGCAGCCACAGGGAAACTCTCTGTTGCAGGCATGTATCATCCAGCTCTGGTTTTAATGCCCTTGACAATGCCTGGTGAACTCAAACCCCACGTATAGTGGGATGCTTTGATCCACAAGGTTTGCTGCTCTCTGCAGAGCATCTCAGTTCTGGAACTGGACAGTAGGGAGCCCATGAGAACTTCCAAACCTTTTGAGCTCCTCATGTTTCCCTTCCCTCTTAGTGACAGAAAAGAATAAAACTTAACTCCCCAACTTAGTGGATGGCTTAGTAGTTACATGGTATAGAAAGTTCTCTTGCAATACCACACTTCAGCATCCAAGTAAATACTCTAAGTATGCCTGAAGGGCTTTTAAAAAGAATTTTGTGCTTACAAAGTCACAGCTCTAGTAAGTGATAATTGGTTTGAAGTAATAGATGGGAATTAATCTTTTTTTGTTTGTGGTTGCTCTTCCTAAGTATTTAGATATTTCTCTTTATTTAAAAGCTTGTTCTGATGAAATATGATTGCAGTCTATTTCTACTAAACCTATATAGGACATAACCAAGTTATAAATACCATCCAGTTAGGTGTTTAATAAATAAACAAAATATTTGCTTTACTGTGGGTTTTTTATTCAGATGAGCCAGCTGCCTTGCATTTGATTCAGGAGGACATTCTTTAGTCCTCATTGCCTAGGCTTTCTGCCTCCCTGCCCCATGTTTTATTCAATGCCTGTGAAGTAGCCTTGAGGCTTAACCCCTGCCTTGGGTATTGGCCACTAGTGGCCTTCATGGGTAAAGGCTCCTGTGATTCAGAATAGGTTATGATTTGTTTATGGGGATGAGAGCTTGTGGTGTCATGTGACTGCTACTCTCTACTCCTCCCCTTCACTTCCATCTCATTCATTCTCTAGATCCCGAGGGAAACACAATTAATGCTTTGCTCTCTCAGGTCTCTGTGATACCTGGCATCGCATCACTAGAGTAGTTCTCAAAGAACAAGTTCTGGAATATATCTGAGTTTAGCAACTAAAATGGGCATTGGATCTGTTGGCAGTGTTTTCTTTAATAGGAAAAACATGTAATGAGTGTTACAACAAGAGTCCAGGGCCGTAATTTTGTCCATTTACTGCATAAGACAGATTAATTTCCTGACAAGCTACAGAAGAATCTGCATGTGCTTCTGTATGATTCCAAATTCACATCACCTCCCTTCACAGCCTGCACTTGGGTCTGTCCAAATGCTGTACTGGTGTCTCCTTGAATGGCCAGTTTTTCCCTCTGCTGCATCCTCAGCTTGCTTGCAAGCAAGCAGCAACCTGATCTTGTGAAGGCTGATTTTGTTTTAATTGAACTCTACTTTGCCCAGTGTAGTAATGCAAATCGCTCATTTGCTGGCCAGCAGAAATGGTTGCTGTGATATTTATACAACTGTATACAATGCTGTGCAGTACAGAAGCTTACTCCACAGGCTCTTTTATCATTCCAAAAACATTGGAATGATGCATCAGGTTTGTCTTTTGCAGATTTTCTGATTAGGTACAAATTTTGGGCTTTGGGAGTCTAAAAATCAAAATCTTTTGACAGTTTAATGGCTGACTTTATAAATTAACAATCATCCTCAGCATTTATAAAACTCTTCAGGATCTGAGTAATTCCATAGTCAGCAATGCCAGCTGCAGTCTGTATGGCCTTAATTTACAAAAGCAAAAAAAACCTTTATATTTGTACTGGAAAATGAAAGTTTGGCAGAAAACTTGTGGCATTGGTTAGACTTCTGTATTTAACATGTCTTCTGCAATTCTGATGCATCCTAGTTCACTGCAAGTGTTTCATGCTTTGTTTTGGGCTTTTCTGTATTGCTTCAATGAAGGAAAAATATCTTTTCCTTTTAGAGTCTGGTCTTTACCAGGTACCCAAGCATTTAATGTTACGAGTTCTCTGTAGTGAGTTATAGACCCTGACTTGTCTCTCCTTCCCATATTTTATGACTGTGCTGGCAGTCTGACAGCAGTTGGCTCTAATTCTTACTTGATTTTCAACTTCACTTCAAACATGACAGTTAGCCAAACTGATTTACTCTCATTTTGCTTGGAAGAGATGAAGACATTCCCTGTGGATATTACAAGACCACAGTAATTACTGAGCCTGGCAAACCTGGGGTTCTGGGTTTGACCAGGTAGGTTGCCAAATCTCTTTCTGAGAAGGGGTCTTAGTCCACTGCATTTCTTTCGTTTTTCTAGATGTCCTTAGTACTGCAGTATTTTTGGTTTAGCATAAATGGTTGCCCCTATCAAAAACCAGTGACCTGTTCTTTTATTACTGCTGTGACAATGCATACTCTGCTCATGACTCTTACTAATTTGAAAACCACAGGTTGCAATTTCCTCTAACTACTAACTGCTACTTGGTTAATCTCTTTGTACAGACCTCCTTGGAGCGTAAGACTCCTGGGATGGGGATCTATTATTATTTGTGCCTTGTGGGAGGGAAAATGCCATCTGCCAATAAAACACTCATCCAGAAGGCATGTAACTTATAATAAAAACCTGCCCTCCCATCCACCTTCCCTGCAGAGTGGGTGATTGTATGTTTTTTACCCTCTGTTCAGAAAAAATGGACCCAGTTATTGGCAGCAGTAGGGGAGCTGCTATATTTATCAAGGCCAAGTGAGCATGGCCTCTTGGTGAGGTGGCTTAATGGATTTAGATTGCTAGACTAGCAAAGTTCTTACCAGACGTTCAGGGGGAGCATGGATAATTAGTGTCTGAGAACAAGTATTGCAGGTAGATAATTTTCTGTGTGCAGAGTGCATGCTTTATGTGACTTTCTCTGTTAAATGTGTGGTTTATATTGCTGTCTTATTTGGTCATCAGCTCTCTAACGTATTCAACATTCTCTGTTTATTTTGCAGGAGCTATTGGTTACATGGGAACAAGTGCCTTTGTTCGTAAAATCTACACTAATGTGAAAATTGACTAAGGAAATAAGAAAATTGAACTATGGATCAGTTCCTCTTTTCCTGGGGATGAACTTGCACAGCAAAAAGCGCGAGAAGAGATTTGGGTTGTAACACTGGGCACTATATGGGTCTCCATTTTATGGATGGCTTAAAGTAACATCTATTTCATTGATCCTAGGTTCTCACTGACTGCTTTCTCCAACTGTTCACAGCAAATGCTTGGATTATATGCAGTAGGCATTACTACAGTACGTGGCTAATCTTCCCCCCCAAAAAAAACCCAACATAAAAAACAAAAACCCCAGCTCATTAAAGATGAATAGACTAGCTCTCTTCAGTGAAGAGGACAAACGGTTTATTTAAAGCATTTGTTCCATTCAATAAAAAGAGGGAAACTTGGCTGCTAAAATTACTTGATTAGTAGTCTTCCTGGTACTCAACATTTCTAAATTATGTAAAAATGCTGTTCCAGAAAGATTACTCTTCTGATTTTTACTGCCATTGCCAGGAAAGGAGGTATGTTTTATATTTTGACTCCAGGTGCTTTTTGGTTTATTTGCGGTATCAACTACCCTACACTCATTTGTTTAAAAAATAATTTTAAAAAATATAAAAAACCCATATGCATGTAATATATCAGCTGTTGTTCTAGTTGGACCAACTTCCATTTATTTATCTTTAAAATAATATCCAGCTACATCTTAAATCCATCCAAAGAAAATACAGTCTGAAGACGGGATGTGTTCTCTGCAATGCAATTTACTGTACAGTTAGAAAGCAAAATGTTAAATGAAGAGGATTGTTTGTTTTTTAATGAACACTCTGAGGTCTAGATTAAAACAAAACCAACATTTTAACTGAATGTCTAAAGTGATTCTCCTTTTTTTTCCAAGTTAGTCTTGCCTTTTATTTTTTTTGGCTTTGGGTTGAATGAAGATTTTCCTTTAGACATCATATGAGGGGTAATAAGTGTATATAACATTAAATAATGTAACTTAGGTGTAGATCCCAAATGTATTTGGATGTACAGATTTACTACAGAGTACTTTTCTGATGATTCGGTGTAAAAATGTGTGAATTCAGGTGGCTTTTTACATCTTGCCTGCCATTGCATGAAAAGTTGGGGTTTCTTCACAATGTGTGTATGTCATGCTTTTCTGTTCTGTTTCCTTTCTGAAGCTCTTACAGGAATTAAATTTGTAATTTAGAATATTTTAATTTTTGTTAATCCTATCTGAACACTTGTGTAACATCAAAAGCACAGTTGCTTTAGAGTGTTCAGAAAACTAAAATAAACTTTTCAGACAAAAATGTATTGATTGTGAAAATAGATGAGTTTGCAATTGAGAATGTTTGAAAAGGCATTACTGCTGAACACCAGTTTCTGTATACAATAGTAGTGTGGTTTTCATCTGTCAAACCCCCATGCTTTGAATTCAGAATTTGCTTACAACTGTATTGTACAACACAACTCCAAAGTGAATGACCAACCCAAAAAGATTCTTCTTGGCTGTGGAGAAATCTGTTTTGTGATACAGCCAGTGTACTGGGAAAAGTGGGGGTAAGCGTGGACTGAAATAAATGGGCAAATAAAGGTTAAGTCTTTCTAAGATCACTGTTAATTATGCACTGTATTTAGCTAGAAATATCCTGAATGTGTTTGTGACACATTTGAGAGCCCCTTGGCTTGATTTTTTTAATGGGTTTTTTTAGGCATTTGCCATTAGGGATGTTTTCATCAGCGTGGCTGTCTGAAATAGAGCACCTGCCATGGAGACGGCAACTTTCTGAAATTAAAAAATGAGCCCAGTATTTGTATTGACTAGCACTGTCCCTATATAAGTACTGATAATGCAGTAGCCACAATGAGAAACATCTGTATTTTGGCATGGTTGGGTTGGAGCTTGGAGGAACTGTACAGGTAGGTGATACTGGGGAGCAGTGCATCCTGCTGTATATGGCTTCTGAAAAGTATTTGAGCTTTCAGGTCTGATTTCTCTGGCCAATTTTAACCAGTCTGTCAGAAAATAATTAATTTTTGCTTCCAGTGAATCATTGGTATCTGTATGTGAACACTCTGCCATTGAACAAAATAATTTTTTTAAAGTACAGGCTGATACTAAGGTGAACTTAGGTGGGTCAATAATTAGTTTTCCATTGTTCCAAAACATGGAAACTTAAAGACTGGATTTTGTACTAGTACTTGCTAGTGCATACAGCTGTGGGAAGCCCTCTTTTCATCCATGTTCCTTCAAATCTGAATTGAGAAGCTGTTATCTCCACACAATAAATACATTAAGTACTCTGCCAAGATACAAGTTTTTGTAAAGGGACTATTTTGATAATGGGTCCGGTTCCCTATTTGGAGCACTGCTATGTGATTAGTCTATCAGAAATGTCACCAAACTCTTTGTGAATTTCATTTAATCACTTTAAAACCACAGAATGGTGGGCTGTGTACTTGCTTTCTCTGCCCTCTGGCATTACTAGCTTTTGCATACCCAGATAGGAATGTATATCTTTTAAAGTGACATTGAAAAGATACTTATTGCACAGGCATTGCTTTTTTTCCTGCAAGCAAGTTTCTCTGGAAAAGTACTGTCTTTAAATAATTGACATTTTATACATCCACCCAAAGCACATAAGTTGGGGGGTTGCTTTGTTTTCCCCGTTTTGGTTTCTGAAGGAGTGCAAAATGTGACCAGTTTTCAACAGCTTGTCTTTATGGTTGCTGTTTGGGGCAAGGCTATTTGTCCTCCCTCTCTCCCCCCTCCTCTTCCCCCCTCTGTCCCCCCCAAAAATGTGGGTGCAGCTTGAACCATTTTGCTTAATAGAATTTGGAAGCTCTTTGCTTAGATGATGTAGTCCTTCCTCTTCTATGGAAGAAATAAAGATCTTACAGACAACACTCCTCTTAACATGGTTGTTTCTTAGGAGTTTGTGGTTGTTTAATTCAGGCTTTTTGATAACACTTCAGTTGGCCAGTCAGTGCTTTTCTTCCCACTTCTGTTACGGAGGCCAGGGAATAGGGTAAATAGTTGTGTGAGCAACAGCCAGTCTTGACCAAATGTTTTAGATAAATGCAATTGTAAGTCCGGTTGAGGCAGAGCACATGTAGAAAGTGCCTCTGGTATTTTATGTATGAAAATTGGTGAGTGCTGGATTGGAGGTAATGGAGACTGCAAACAAGTGTTACATTATGCTCTTTTTTATGTCTGAGTGTTTTGAAGCAACAGTGTCTATTAATTCCTCTCCATAATTACATTCCCAAGTGTGTAAAGGGCACACACATTGTTTTCTGTAAGACAGTCTTAGGTGTATTTCTTTAACAAGTTTCAGGTTAAAAAACAGACCCCAAACCCTAATACTTCTTACTCTTTTGGTTCTAAAAAGAGTAAAATTCATAGCACATTCTTATCACTGTTATTACTGCAGAGCTAACACAAATGAGAAAATTATGTTTTGCTCTGGCTTCGGCATCATGAGCATTTAGCTAAATTGGCCCAATGAAGTATATATACAGAGCCTCACTGAAGACACCAAAGTTCTGTCATTGTGAATGCATCAGCAATTTTTCCACTGGAATGGGGCTAGGAAGAATCACCTAAGAGAAAGACAAGTGTCCTCTCCAGTGTTGTGAACAAATTAAATAGTTGGAGCTGGAGTAAAGGGGTCCTGTTGTCTTGAATGCATTATTAACTGTGCAGCTTGAGGTTCCTTTTAAGTCTGTTGGAACTGTAGATTGAAGAAGAATTCCCATTTTGGATCACTTGGATCTTTTCTAGCAAAAAGCACTGTGGTAGAGCAGCCTGGCAATAGCTGTTAGCATTGCTGTCTAAACAAGTATCTATTACCAGGGTTAGCCCTGAAGTCATGAAAGCCCCTGCTGTTGGACTTCTGTTGGAATAAAGCCACAACTGAAAATTTTGAAGCAGTGTGTTTATGGCTTGCATTCTTCAGGAGCATCATATCTCTGGGGGAAAAAAGTTTTGGGACCATTTGTTTTCCAAAGTCTTTCAAGGGAACATTTCCATTTTGTTAAATGGCTTCAGTGAGAAAATTCTCATAACTTGCAGAGGAGACATCTGAATTCTACAAGTAGTTGCTCACATCTTGTGCTTTTATCCAGGAGGTGCTTTTTCAGTTCAGAGAAGGGGCTGTTACAGTATTTATTTCCATTATTAGTTCAGTGATTCTGAAATTTTCTTCCAGTTTTTGGGTTATGGCTTGAGTGGGGTGAAATTGTAAAGGTGATGAGAGAACCCATGGATCTCGAAGGCTTTGTGCTGTTCCAGGGAATTCAAGCAGTTCTTGGAGAGAATCACTTAAAAGGGCAGAAATTCAGTTGGAAAAAGGGTAAGAAAAAGGCTTTTTTTATCTTGTGGACTAACCTATTTTGAAGGCAGGCCTGGAGACAAATTTGCTGTTAGATGTCATCATCCCCAGTCCCATACCATTTACAGTCTTTTCATTTTAATCAGTGTACTTGCCACAGTGCAAGGCTTTTGCAATAAACCAAGGACTCATCTGCCGTGAACAAGAGGGGTTATGTTTGCTGCTACCAATGTTTTGGGTTGTTGATATGTTAATTTCCTCATCAGCTCCTAGTAATACAATACAGAGGAATATATCAAATATCTCTGAAGGCTCTACCATGCGAGGCTTCTTTTCTTAGGAAAACCAAACCCATTGGAACTTTTCTTATGTTCTAGATAGAAGATCTCCTTCAGGATCTTGGGCTTGGAGCATTCCAAATCCTAACTATACAAGCTCAGTTTATCCTTGAGCTGGCATTATGCGACTGCAATATTCCAGAAAATACATGCATTTTTAGAATTGGGAATTGAAGTACAATTAACCAAGCACCTAATTTTACAGAACTGTTACTTTAGTCATCTTCTAATATTGTGAGGCATGCTTACCCGTTACCTATATGATGCAGTAGTTACCTAGATAGATTGCAGGTCCAAAGCCTGGACCTAAACCCTGTAAACTGGAAATGCTGGATCTGGGCAGAAAAGTCCAGTCTCTAGCAGTTCTGTCTAACCAGCTGACTGACCTAGAAAAACTTGCTACAGTTAGATACCACATGAAGACTGTGTGTCACAAGCCTTTATTTGGTTTCTAAAATGTTTTGAGAGCTATAGTAACTAATTCTTTCCGAGAAGCTTCCAAACAGGACAGAGAACATCATGTCATACTGATCTCAAGGAAGTTTTTGTGGCTGCTCATTGTCATTTCCCAAAGGTTTGTATCAGGCATTTCAGAGTTGTGGGATGTATTAAAGCACTAGGCAAGGTGCAGTGCTTTTCTGTGCTACTAGAGATGTAATTCTCCTTTAGATTTCATTTTATGCCATTTTTTCTTTCTGAATCACTGGTCTTATCACTTGATTGGGCTGAGAAAAGTGGGTTATGTAATTAGCTCAGTGTGAAGCTCCTCTTGTTCTGTTACAGAGGAGCAACTGCAACAATGGGATGGAAATTTTCTCCTTCCTTACAACGGCCAGAACCTGGCACCTCCTGTTTGTATTACAAAGAGATGGGACAGTTTTGCAGTCAGGCACCAATTAACCTGCAAGAGTTGGAGACCTGTAGAATAAAATGTTGAAGAGATGACATTAATTACTTGAGGTCTTCATTTGGGTTCTACAGAGTCATTTTTCATAATCTGAATTTCTTAGCTGAAAGAGGATTTCAGTTGAGATTTTTTTTATGTTTATCTCACTACCAGAAAGTGATCAAACACCAACTTTTGTCTGAAGTTGAAATTGCCACATTTTTTAATTACATGTATAGCGAAATAAGTAATGAAAAAGGAAATCACCATTCCTTGTTTTAGTGATCTGAAGAGTGAGTTGTGAGATGAACCTCTTTTGAAACATTGCTTACCTAACGAGGAAATACCTGCATGTTCTTTGCCACAGCCAGGTGTGAAGATGTTACTATAGATAAATCTATGTACAAAAATCCTGTGCAGAAGCTGTAATTGGGAAAATTCTCTAAGGCAATTCTCCATGAAGCAACATCTCTTCTGAGAGATTCGTTTAATTCTCTCCACTTGTGAAACAGCCTAAATGCAGGTAGCATATGCTACCAGCCTCTGTAAAGGATGCCTAGTTGTGACCAGGGAAATGCAACTATCCCATCTTTGTCTCACAGCAGAGGACTGGCGAAATGTTTATACTTTCCCAGATTTATTCATCTGCATAAAAATGAAAAAATAGAAAACAGAATTTTTCCTATGCCAAAAAATACTTTGAAAAAACCTGAATTCACCTTTTCAAATTTTGAACTGGCAGATGCTTTTCCAAAGATGTTCCCATGCCCTCCTGCTTAACCTTGCAGCAGAGATCACCAAAAGCACCAGCTTTGCTCAATGCCTTACAAGCACAACTGACTCCTGTATGAACCTGAAAATGGATTTTAAGTGAAGTAATGAAACAGTTCGACATGCCTCAGTTTGGGAACCAGTGGTCAAACCAGAATTCATGCTTCCAGATAAGACACCGCTTGCCTCCCACCGCTTATGCCTGTACAGCTCAAAATTACCCCAGAAGTATCTTGGTTTTTCTCACATAGTTGAAAGATTGCAGTAATGATGGGAAAAATATTTGGTGCTTCTTTATATAAGATGACTTAAAATTCTGCCTGCTGCAACTTTGTTGGACCAAAATGAATTTTCCATCCATGGCTTACTCCTAGTTTCCCTAAGAGTCCTTGCCTGTTTATGACAGGGCTGTGTTGTTAAATATATGTTGAGATTTTAATGAATGGGTCAGTGTGCCTCTGACTGCATTGAACTTTCTGTACAGCAGATTTCAGAACCCTTGGAACACACTTAAGCACATATGTATCAGCACCTTTAAAGGTTCCTTTTGGACAGCAAGCCATTTACCCTTATGAGAGGTATTTCCTGGGTGACAACGCAATAAACTTGATTAAAAAAAATTACCCCCAACCTACTGCAGGCAAGACTAAAATGGGTTATGAAATGAAAAGAGAGCAGGCATCAATACTCTTTTTATCACCTGAATTTGTCCGTGACAATGTTCAAGTTGGGAAGAAGGGATGTCCCAAGAGTGGTCAACTCCGTGAGTGATAAGAGGAGTCAAGAGCAATAGACTGCTAGATAAAACTAGCCAGAGGAAAAGGAGATGGGGAATGAGCAGGCTTCATCAGGGTGGGAAACCTGTCATGGTACTGAGTAAATGAGCCTTTGATCGAGTGTGCTGAGGCATAGGGAGGGTGATCACTCTGCAAAGTGCCCTGTGGTTCCTGTAGGCAGTGATGCATGGCACATTGGGATACACCTGCAGCAGGGCTTCTTTCCTACCATAAAAAGAAGCAATGAAAGAAGTTTAAGGAGAAGTGATGGACACTGGAAATGCAGAGGGAAGATGCAAACAATGCTCTGGGTTCAGAGAGGTGTGCCCCAGCTCTCCAGGGGTCCATCCGGCCTTCTGTTGGTGATATGAATAGCTTGGTGTGTGTGTTTTTTTGTAAACTTGGCACCAGCTGAGGAATCAGCAGTGGCCCAGGCTTCAAGGGAGCCGTGCATCAGTCACTATTAAAAGTACTGGTGGACCCTAAATATTGGCAAGATAGAAGCAGCAGGTCTTGTGGAAAACCTAGCAAAGTCTGTGTGTGTTTTGGCCTTGGCACATCATGTGTGCAGGGATATTCCATCAGCACTAAGTAGCTCACACATAGCTTTGCTCATTGATGCTATTCAGAAAGAGCTGTGTGCATTCTTGTTCAGCGAGGCTTGAAAGGACAGTGGATTTTGTTTGCATGTGTTAGGCAGGAGAGGATTCTGGAAAGGAAAAGGCTGCCTTTGGCAGGAATGGATATAGATTGTTTTCTTTCCAGGTAGTTAACTGTTGGTGTCATGAGGTGCACTGATGATATGAGACTTCGCTAACTATTTTACCAGCTCCAATGAAAAAGATCCTTTCACATGGCTTTTGGTGTTCCTTATTTGCCCTGGTGTGGCATCTGCCAATCAAGATGACATGAACCCATCTCCTAAACACTAGGTAGTAGTCATTGCTCTGTGTACAGTGCTTTGGCTGCCAGTTGCAAAGTGCCATGATTGTTACTGAGAGCCATTTTGAGATGGTTTGAGCAGCTCTCATGTTACAATCTGCTGTAGTGAGGCAACTTTATTGTTTGTATGTGGATAATAATGATAGACTCTTCTGAACGCCCTCACAGATTTATTGTAATTGCATAACTGAGGATCCACATTTTATTTTGCTCTCTTCCTCCTTCAAAGCTGTAATATGTCCTCTTGTGTGTCTGTCCATGTCTATAATAGAGCTTCTGTATGCCAAAAAGTTTGGGGTCCCCAATGTAGGCTGTCACCCTGGAAGAAGTTAACAAACAGTTCCATGCAGACAAAAGACTATTCTTAGTGTGTGACAGCCCAGCTCTCCACAGTGATGACAATGATGACACAGTGTTGACCACCCTTAAAAGCATTCAAGCTTTTATTTTCCAGTTTCCCATACCCTCAGAAAGTAATGTTGTCAAGACCTTCTCTACAGAGAGAAAAGAGTACCTAGTGCTGTTATGCCATAAAAGCTGGGAGTTCTTCTGAAGCACAGAGAGGTGGTCAGCTTTTTGTTTTAAAATTAGACTGTCTGACAAAATCATAGAAAGCAACCTAATGCAGAAAAAGTTGTTAGTGTGTAAATGAGCAGTATAAAACTCAGGAGATGGATATAGTTACCTTGCTAAATTTATTCTGATGGGTGTTTGTCTATATTCCTCTTCAAAAACATACGGTGATGGAAACTCCCTGGTTGTTCATGGCAATCTGCTCTAGGACTTCCCTGGTTTACTGCTAGAAAGCTTGGCCTGAAACCTAAATCTTCCTTGGTCCAGTTGATTCTTACTCTTCCTTTACATATTTGAATGAACTGTCTTTTCTCTCTCTCCTGTGTAGGTCTCAGGTCTTCAAGAGTTGTACCTAAAACCTCTGTCAATCTTTTGCTAAAGTGGTGACAGCAAGAGCAGTAGAAAGGTGTTTATATGATCATAAGGCATTGGCTGCTAGACTGGTTTCCAAAGTTACCATTCCTTTCATTGTGTGCGTTCAGGATGCTGATCAATGGATAAAGCATTTCAAATCTTCACTAGTGTGAGACCTTCACTTAGGGCTCCTGTTCAAAGTGCCTGTATTCTCCAGGCTTGATTTCAACAGCTTTATTTGGTGTTGCAGCCCTCATTTGGTGACAATCAGAGAGGAGTGAAGGACAGGGAGTTTGGAATGAGTATCCTTAGGGAAAGCACACAACCAGGCAGCTGTTTGCTATCCATCATTAGCAGTAAGTCCTAAACACAACTTTGACTCATGAATTGAAATGTGTTCTTATTATTTTTGTTTTCATCTCATTTTGCCAAGATTGGTACAGCAAAAGGGTGTTTCACTCTTCCAGTGAAAATATGAATCCTTTTCTGTGCAGGTTTTCTCTTCCTACCTTGTGAAGGACAGCCTCTGGAGTAGCCTGGGACTTGTACCTCATAGGTGAGAGACTTCCCCACTTGCTGATCCCTTTCATTCAGGTTTCTCCATTGATCCTCTAGGACCTGATTGGAAGCACAAAGTGGAGGCAACACAATGTGTTTCTACTCAACTATTGCAAGAACCACTGATGTTATATGTTGAATGCAGGTCTTGGACAAGCTGCTGTGTTTGTTTGGACCAGTTGTAAGAAACTCCAGAGTGCTCAATTACCTGAGCTTTTCACATAGTCTTTGTGTCAGGGTTTGATGCAGCTTTTTTGGCCTTTGTCAGGGTTTGGGGAAGATTTTATTTTCCTGACTTTATCTTTTGTGGGAGGCCAATATTAAATGAGAGGCAGGGGGAACAGTCAGGAAAAGTTTGCAGTAGCCTGTGTTGCTGCTGACGAGATGCCTGAATCATGTTGTGTCTTTTTATGCTCAGTTATCATTCATTGCTGTAGGCTAGAAGAGAGGTAACAAATTTATGGATAGCTGATGGCAAACTATTATCTGTCTGAGTGAAAGGAGGGTTTGGAGCTCATGCTGTAATGGAAAACACTGTTTGAAGAGCCTGCGGTGGCAACTTGGAAATACACAGTTGAAGCAGCAGAGTTATAGCACAGGGAGAGTGTGGTATGCACATTCACCCCAGGAACCCCCCGCTGAGCTTGTACACTTGTCAGCTCTCCTGCCTACCGGTACAGCATCTGTACTGTCTCTGCCTAATGCTACATCTGCTGAGCAGCACGAGAACAGATGATCAACCCATAACTATTGCTCCAGACTCAGACAGTAACATCTTGTCAGATCAGGGGCTGCCCCATGCAGTGTTGAATTTATATAGAAGCATCTGGCTGGCCCTTGGGAGATGACTCTTAAGGTTCTTCAGCTCCCAGTGAGGTGGGTGTGCTTTGGGCATCTGCCCTTCCCTACAGAGTCACTGTGCAAATAGCAGAGACATCCTGGCTGTGTGATCTACCCTCCATCACAAGGCAACAGCCGTAAAAGTATGATACTCTCCAGTGTGTTAAGCCATGCTCTGCTGTTAGAGGTGTCCAAGACACCCTACAGGCTAAGGCAGCTGGCGTCCACCAGGTCAGATATCATGGTGAAAGTTTTGAAGCAGCTGAGCAGCTCATGCACGATGTGCCTCCCTGATTTCCTAGGCCTTGCTGTGTATGGATCATTCAAGGCCCAAATTTCCAGTAAAACATCCCAGTTGCCCTTTAAAACTGATATGAAAAGCAGGTGAGAGGGACAAATTTACCCCCTGCTGTTTAGTCCCATTGTTCTTAATTGCTCCCATTCTTTAGTTTGGGTGTTTTTTTTCCCCATCGTTCCCCATCCATGGTCTAACAACTCCACTTACACACGGATTTTAAGGCTGCGATGTGAAATATAATTTCTCCCGGGTTCGGGTCAGCTAATTCTCTTTGGCTGCCTCTGAAGTGCCGATTATTTTGAGGGAAAATAATAACGGTAGTAGTAACTAACATATAATACTGGTATGTCCTAATTGTTTAACCAGCTGCATTACCGGGGCTGTGCTCGGTGCTCGCACGCACCGCGCCCCGCCGGACCCCGCGCGGAGCTCTGCCCCGAGTGCGCAGCGCGCGGGCCGGGCGGGGCCCGGAGGCGNGGTCCCCTCCGCCGCCATGCGCCGCGGGGCCGCCCCGCTCCGCCGCCTGCTGCTGTCCCTGCTCATCCTGCCTGCCGCGGGGACAGCCCGACCGGGAGCCTCCTTAACGGTGGGGGAACCGGAGACGGCGGAGGAGCTGATGGAGTACCGCGATCCTTGCAAAGCCGGTAGGGAAGCGGGCTGGCTGCAACTCCGGGAGAAGTTTGGAAGCACGGCGGTGGTGGACAGGTGTCCCTGCGGAGCGCTCCGCGGTACGGCGGGCCCGCCCCG